>JAVTVY010020004.1:0-70101 GCA_036873755.1 Hanleya hanleyi | reverse complement strand
ATGGAGACGATGTTGTCGTACGGTATTGATGCCAAAGAATCACACTTACAAGCTGAGCTGTACTTCAGGGATAGACCCGGATACCTGGCCAACATAACCGGTGGCAATGGTGGGTTCGAGTCACGCAAAAAACTGGCAGCCAAAAGCAAGTCCATCGATATGATGGGACGACTGCACGCCGATCTGTTCATGCAAGACCGCTACATGATGAACGGTGTATCCATCAAGATCAAGTTGATCCGGTCCTTACCTAAGTTCGCCTTAATGTGCGGTGGCGAGGGCGATATCGATTACCAGATCGTCATTGAAGATGCAGCCCTGTTTGTCCGTACGGTAGATTTGCAACAGGGTGTGTTGCTGGGTCACATGGAAGCCTTAGCGAAAAAAACAGCCATGTACCCCATCCGACGCGTACAGACCAAGGTGTTCTCTGTGCCCACAGGTACGATGATGGCCAATCGTGAAAATTTATTTCTAGGGGATCTGCCTAAACGTCTTACCCTGGCGTGTGTGACCAACACCGCATTCAATGGAAATTGGGCTGAGAATCCGTTCAGATTTCAACATTTCAACATTAACTTTGTGGCACTGCACGTGGCCGGCCATCAAATTCCAGCCCGACCCTTACAACCGGACTTTACTAAGGGAAACTATGTGCGGACCTACCTGAACCTGTTTACAGCTACAGGACAAAACAACCAGGACGAAGGCAATACCATCAGTCGAGACGACTTTATGAAGGGGTACACATTGTTCGCCTTTGACCTCACTCCCACCTTGGAACACGATCATCAACTGGCTTTGCTCAAGAAAGGAAACCTACGGTTGGAACTGCGTTTCTCCATCCCTGTACCCGACACTATTAACGTGATTTGCTACGCCGAGTTTGATAACGTCATCAGCGTGGATCACCAAAGAAACGTGCTGTGTGACTTTGCCACCTAAGATGGATACAGAGCAGCTGATGAGCATACTCCAGCGAGATCCCAAGATCCCCTTTCGAGGTGTGTTTCCACGCAATGTGTTTCCCACTCCACTACCCCAGCAGCCTACATCCTGAATACAGACACAAAGAGTCGACCCGGTGAACATTGGGTAGCGGTGTACGTGGACACCCTAGGTGAAGGCGAATACTTTGATTCCTACGGACTTGCACCCCTCCATGCCGATTTGGTGAAATTCATGGACGTCTCTACGACAGAGTGGCGTTGGAATACGCAAAGATTACAAGGCCCCTTGAGTAGTGTGCGGACAGTACTGTGTGTTTTATCTCACTCACCGGAGTAGAGGACATTCACTGCCTACCATTGTACATATGTTTGATGATTATTGTCAAGCCGAAGACCGGGATGTCCTCGTCTATGACTGGACGGCCTCTCGTTTTAATGTGCATGCTCCATTTCTCTGGTTAACTTAATGTACTCTGTGCGCGCGCATCTTGTTTTATTATTATTATCGTTATGACGTTGTTGTTCTGACGTTGAATAAAAATGATGATGATAAAACACAAGGATGGGTTTTGACTTTCTTTTTTTTATTTAAGTCAACAAGCAAGGAGTTATACAACTATAGAATACAAATAGTAGGGGTATGTACACACATAGAATAGTAGTAGTATATATAAAAAAAGTTTTGTCAGGAGTAGGATTTGAACCTACGCAGGGTATCACCCCACCGGCACTTAATACCGGCGCCTTAGACCACTCGGCCATCCCGACTTTTACAGTTTTTATAACTCGTGACTCCACAGTTATTAGTGTTCCACATTTTTTACAAGTCCAAGTAGGTAGTGCTCACACCGTCGGCCAATACTTTCCGTTTCGGATAAAAAAAAGTAAAGGCGTCTCGTTGCTGGATATAGGTGCGCATCTGGTGGTCCACCACCCGGAATCCTCGGTTGGTGCCACTGGCACTGGCCTGGCTCTGCAATACGTCCAGGTAGAGAGCTTTGTCGATGGCAGGGTCACGTCGGTTGACGCCTTTACAACTAAACTTGTTGTTTCCATCTCCTCCGTAACAATAGTACGTCTTGGACGACAGGGCGATCATGGCATCTCCACTCCACTCGAGTTTAAACAGACCCGGCGTCCGCTTGTCGTAGGTGTAGTGGTCGCGTCGAGGTAGCCACAGATCCCGATCCGCTTCATATTGTTCCCGTAACTCGGGTTTCACCAGGGACTCCCAATCGGCGTTGGAGACGGCCATGTAGGCCGAATCTGTGTCCATCTCCATCAACTGCCAGTCTGAGGGATTAAAATAGACACCCATGAAGTCGTAGAGAAACTGCAACATCCTCAGCTTGGCCACGTGATAGACCATACATCCAATCTGCAGGGGTAAATTGTACCGGATAGTCTTCTTAGCTGAAGTGACTTCATAGGTGTCGTCATCGATGACCTCCACGGACCGAAACAGTGGGGAATTCACTTTTTTGCAGGCTTGGGCAGTCGTGCAAATGTTCACGTTGACGTGCTTATCCTGGTTGGTTACCGTTTTTCCATAATAACCATTGCCAGTGAGTTTCCAACATTCAGCCATGATGGCCTGACTCGGGTATTCATCACCTTGACGACGGGCCGCCGTGACGAGCTCGGCATTCTCCGCAAAACAAGCCTCGGGGACGTACTGGATGACTTGATAGATTTGAGTAATTTCCAAACCGTGCTTCATGTACCATTGCAATAAGGGGGTGCCCAGCAAGATTTTGTCCGCCCACATACTTCCAATCAACATGCGGCGTGGTTGAGGTAAACACTCGTGTTGCTCTGCGTAGGTGCGCATGGTCTCCCCAATATCATCCCGACCCACCAGCGTATTCTTGAAGATAGGCGGACACTGGGCGAAGAGAGGCTTGAGAGTGTCGGGAACATGCAGGTCGCATTCTACAAAGCCGTAGAGCTGCCCCGAACGAATGGCGTCCAACATCTGTGGCAGACTCAGCAGTCGCCGACGACTCAACGGGTACTCACGCTCTTTTAGGAACCGTTGTAAATGGGGACGGGCCTGGCACAGGGTGTGAAATTCACACTCCCACATTTCAATCAAATGGTAGCCTCGCTCTTTCACATAATCTCCGTTGGCCACTACTTCCTCCCGTAATTCTAAGGGTGTTTTCCCGCGTCGCTCATTAAAACGACCCGCGCTGAAATGACATTCGTGGCCGTGCCAGTAACAGCCATAAAACTGGAAAACAGTGGGTGTTCCTTGTACATGGGCAAATCCATCGACGGGGAGACGCCGATCGCCTATCCGCTTCTCAGTGGCGTTGGTCTGGTGTCGTATATAAATACCCCGTCGATAGGCTTCCCACTCCAACCACTGGTCGGCAAGATGTTTGTGAGGCAACCGTTGGGGAGTAAAATGACGCCCTTCCGCCAACCAACGTGTATAATGACCACTGGGCATAGGTTGGGCGAGTGACCACAGGTAGAGGGCATTAGCATCAAAGCCAATGATTTTGGCAACGGGTTTTCCACTGGGGAGAGTCGTGACATCCTTCTCGTGGTAGCGGTGAAAAATAAGACTGGGCCCGCCCACAATGTTATCTTTCAGACAATTATGCATGTCCGCATCTTTCTGTTGTACCAGCGAGAAGTAAGTGGAACACTCTTGAAACAAATGGCGAAGGGCCAGCCCCGGTAAACTTAAGCACTCTTTAAAGATGTCCACGTGCATTTGGCGTTGAAAAAGTTGCACCATTTTCTCGGCCGCCTCTAGGAAAGGAACCACATCTAGGTTGTTGTACCATATGAGGAAATCTTCCAAGGTCTGCATATGTTCATCGTTCCATACCTGCTGTAGTTCACGGTACGTGTCTTCCGGACATTCCACTTGCTTCAAATCATCAAAGAAGGCGTGCCGAGATGGCAACTGTGTTTCCTGCAAACGGTCGAGCGATGATATATACGTGTAAGGGAACCTCCCTTTGGTTTGTGCACAGTTATAGGCCTTGACCCACTGATCATAGCTACAATTAGGAGCTAGGTAGTTGCGCACGTCCAGGAAATGCAGTGATGTAGTAGTGAGGGCCATGTGGTTGTTGATCTTCTTGATCACCGACTTGAGGGTATCGGACTGGGCCAAGTAAGGGTAGAGAAATTCCTTCACCATGTTCAGATCGTAACGCCCCGAGTTGAAGCCGAGCACCGGTAACTGAGTCAGGTATTGTAGGAACCGTAACTTCAATTTCTCCGCATACGGTTTCGGTAGAGGAACATCCTGCGACTGCACAGGCTGCGACTGCAGGGACTCGCACTCGGACTCGGACTCTTCATCATCGCTGAACGCTACACCCGGTACAGGAATGCGGTCGTCCAGTTGGTCCAGGACGTGCTGAAACTTCACCACCAACAATGCCGTACTAGCCGCACTGACTTGCTCTAAATACTCCATCATGCGGGTAATCAACTCATGGGAGTTCCCCGTGGACACGAAACACACCGGAGCAGCGTCATAGCCAGGTACGTTGCTGGAAATACTGACACTCAGAGGAATATGGCGCTGCGTCCACTGTGTTTTGGCAGAAAACAGGTCCATGGGCTCCAACAGGGCTTCAAAGTCATAGCACGCCCGGTAGGGGAAATAACGGTCCTCTTCCGGTATGATGAGTCCCTCATCGGCCAGTTCCTCGAAAATAGTAGGTGCATTATGATACACGCCACCCGGATAGACTCGCTTGACACTGTTGTCACAGATTTTCTCGTGGCGATGTAAGTCGGTGGAGCGATGAAACACCCGATGGCATTGGGCACAACTGAAAGACTGAGCGTACTGGCTCATATTGGAGATCAGCGAAAAATGACTCATGCCATTGTCGTCGAACACATTCACTTTCATCGTAGCAGCATACCGTTCTGTGGATCGCCGAACCAATTCAGCCACAAATGTATCGTCATCCTCCCGTCGTAATCGATAGACAAAGATATTAATATGAAACAGGGACTCCACGTCATCCAAATGCTTGAAGGGGACACCTCGGAAGTGCCGCTTATCCATGTCTTGCTGCTCTAAATATTGTTCCCAATACCCATCGGCCACTGTGTCACAACTCCGGAGGTCACACTCGTCCACATGCACGGCCAAACACCGAAACAGACATTTGCGGTCTTTGTAGGGTCCCTTCTTCCCTACTGTTAATGCATACAGGCCGTGTCGATGAAGCAACCACGGAGGCAGTAGTACAGGAGCACCGATAGGATGATCTCTCATTTTCGTGACGAAAAATGTGACGTTAGTCACCATTTGCACCAACCATTGCGTATTGGGGCGTTGCAGGCGGGCCCATTCCAATGGATCCAACGTAGTGAGTTGCTCGACCACCGGCTCCAGAGAAATGGCATCCGTGATGGTGAATGGCTGGTCAAACACATACGAATTGTTACTGGGATAGAAATACCGCAGCTGGTCCGTCTTTTTGTGCCGTAAGATATACCCAAATGTCACATTCAATTTGAAGGCAGTGACCTGATCTTTAAAAATGTTATCGGCGTAAATAGGAAGATACGTGAGGTCCTCCAACCGAAAATTATACAAGTCCAATAGACGACGGTCACGGTGGAAACAATGGCGTATGGTAGCCCAGTGACGTTGATAAATGTCGCTGACACGCTCATCTTCAGGCAAGACTTCAACCGGAGGTACTGCTGGATCAAAGGGAAAATCTTCTCCACGTCTCATGCTTTTCGTCTTATTACAAGCGGCTAGACAGGCAGGAGGACTGGTTGGCGGGCTGGCTGGCTGATCAAGTCAGGTCAGGTAAGTCAGATGATTGAATACATCCTTTCCCTAAAAATCAACTCCTTTTATACATTTTACTACTCGCGGCCATCTTGTACCCACCTCCCACATGGCGGCCATCTTGTACCCACCTCCCACATGGCGGCCATCTTGTACCCACCTCCCACATGGCGGCCATCTTGTACCCACCTCCCACATGGCGGCCATCTTGTACCCACCTCCCACATGGCGGCCATCTTGTACCCACCTCCCACATGGCGGCCATCTTGTACCCACCTCCCACATGGCGGCCATCTTGTACCCACCTCCCACATGGCGGCCATCTTGTACCCACCTCCCACATGGCGGCCATCTTGTACCCACCTCCCACATGGCGGCCATCTTGTACCCACCTCCCACATGGCGGCCATCTTGTACCACCTCCCACATGGCGGCCATCTTGTACCCACCTCCCACATGGCGGCCATCTTGTACCCACCTCCCACATGGCGGCCATCTTGTACCCACCTCCCACATGGCGGCCATACGCATGCGCACACCGCCCCATTTTACACACTTATGACGTCACACCAGGTTCTGCGCATGCGCAGTGAGGCGCTATTCCCTCAATTTACGCTTTGTATACTACTGGCGATAGAGCGATAGAGCGATGGCGATAGAGCGATAGAGCTATGGCGATAGAGCGATAGAGCGATGGCGATAGAGCGATAGAGCGATGGCGATAGAGCGATAGAGCGATAGAGCGATGGCGATAGAGCGATAGAGCGATGACGATAGAGCGATAGAGCTATGGCGATAGAGCGATAGAGCTATGGCGATAGAGCGATAGAGCGATGGCGATAGAGCGATAGAGCGATGGCGATAGAGCGATAGAGCGAAGTACATGACTGCGCATGTCTCATAATCATGCATATTCATACGGTGATAATCGTACCTCCAACACAAGAGAGCTCGCCGCTAAACTCTAGTTATTATCAGGCGGATTCATGAATACTATAGCGGCCAGCGGCATACCACAAAGATTACACAGATAACACAGAGAGATAGACCGATAAGTTTTATTGTATATGGGCTAAAATAATAAACATTGGCCAAAAGATCGACAAAAGAATCTAATAAATAAAGCAGTGATATTCGCTGTCTGGTGAACATATACATCTGGAACATTTGAAATCAAGTTTTGTAATTAATGCTGATCAACGCTTGTAAAAAAATCAACGTAGAATCGAAATAGAAGAGGTCACTCTTCCCCCCTCCCCCCTAAAATATTGGTGATCTGATTTACCCATAGTCTCGTAATTTTTCGTCAAATTCAACTTCTAACTCCTCTGAAAGAAAAGACCAATTCATCGAAAAAGAAAGGCGGATGTCATACGAAACTGATAATTCATTAAGATTGTGCTGATCTTGGCTGGACTAAATCGCATAGAACAAACACTGATTTGGGTTTTTTTTATATCTTATTTGGTTTTGTTAGGTAATACACATTGTACATACAACATTTTATTGTACTAAACAAAAATGGTTGTATTTGTAATTAGAAACTCATGTTATACAACAAACAGATACATCGTCATTACACCTCGATTTATCTACGCAAACAACATCATAAGAGTCTAAACAGTAAATGCAGCGATGACCAAAACTGGTAAAACAAGCGCCATTCGCAGTTCTTGGAAATATTTATCGGTTTCGTACGCACATTTAAAGCGTTTGGAACACTTTTCAACCAAGGGATTTTTAACTACTTTCATTTTATATATAGAAAATTTAATAATAGAAATACAGTATAGTTGAGTGGCTGATTTCTGGGTTGTAAAAGACCAAGTATAACTTTTTCTGGAGAAAATATAATTGGAACACCCGCCGAAGCGAACCAATTTTCCAGTAAACTCCACCAAGGGTAGATATGTTCACATTCCCAAAAGAGATGAATAATAGTCTCTGGAACTTTGCTACAAAATGTACATAAGTTGGATGTATTAGGGTAAAGTTTATGTGCAAAAATGTTGGTAGTCAATATTCGTTTAATAATTCTGTATCGAAACCATTTATATTTCACATCTCTTTGTTACATTATTATTCCATATATACCACTCCGAATCACTATAATATTTTTCAAGAACTGTTTAGTACAGTAAATCTAAAGGTCAAGAGATTCCTATATAACATTTTACAGCCTTTTTTTTACACTTATTAATAGTGAAATAGGGGGCGGTATCAACGGTATCATATACTGTTTCTGTAAAAGTCCAAATCTCATGTTGTTTGCTGCTTTCCGTACTGCTTGAGTAGTATATAAAACTGATATTGACGCAACTTGACCTTTGACCTAAACAAATTGCATATTGGGGAGAAAAACTACCACAGAAGAGTTCCAATTTTTACAGGTCACTGCGCAGATCAAGTGGTTGCCATGGTGACGTCACTTCCGGTCACGTGACATTTGGGGCATGTATTCCTCCGCGGTGAAGCCGTCGGCGGTGATGCGGTCGCGGGAAAAAGCCGTGGACAGAAAGAGTAGTCCCAAATACGCGGAGAGCTGAGGGAAATTCTCCGGCAATCTTCGGGACATTTTGGGAGCGAGAGGGGCCCCTTGTGGACCGATTGGGTTGAGTGAGGTGTCAAAGTGAAGCGCTCCTCCAGGACGATCAAGTCATTGGTGGGTGTATGTAAAATTAGGATTTGTCCCGAAAATATAAAAAGCGGAACACGGACTTTACCCCTAAAATAGGGCCCGATTCGCACATTTGCATCTATACGGGGAAATGCCTATATGGGTATAGGGGTGGTCATTTTTTTGTGGATTTTACTATGGGTTGTGGGGTCTTGTTTTCTTCGTCTCACCAGGTAAAACACGATGGGAAGGGTCTCTGAGCCAGTAGGCCTATGGGCCTATCCAGACCTCCGTGAACTTTTCGAAAAATTTCACGGAGGTCTGGATAGGCCCATAGGCCTACTGGCTCAATGGATAGGTCCATACTGGGCAATTCGCACCTGTTCATTGCGATATGGGTTTCGGGATCTTGTTTTTCAAGTCTCACCATGTAGAACACATGGGCGGGTTCCCGAAGCTAAGCGGTGAAATTTTTCGAAAAGTTCACGGAGGTATGGATAGGCCCATAGGCCTAATGGCTCAGTGGATAGGTCCATACTTGGCAATTCACACATGTTCATTGCGATATGGGTTGTGGGATCTTGTTTTTCACGTCTCACCACGTAGAACACGATGGGCGGGGTCCCGAAGCTAAGCGATGAATTTTTTTTAAAAGTCACTGCGCGCATGCGTAGTGGGTAAATGGTGCTGGGTGACCGTTTTGGGGTCTAGGTGAGCCCCTAGAGGTCTTATTTTGAAGCTCTCGTGGAGAAGCATCCGACTGAACTAATGTATCGTCCGTTTTCAATATTCTGCGCATGCGTAGTCTGGCCGTAGTATAGAAAGCAGGTATTTTGGAGGTGCGTTTGGGTGTGTTTGGGATATAGATAGGCCACTATTGGTCCAAATGGTTCGTGGGAGGTGTCAAAGTAAAGCTTTGGTGGGGTAGAGTCAGAATACAGGACATATATGGTACAATACAGGACAGATATTGTATAACATAGGACAGATATGGTATAATACAGCACAGATATCGTATAATACAAGACATATATTTTAAAATACAGCACAGATATGGTATAATACAGGACAGATATTGTATAATACAGTACAGATATTGAATAATACAGGACATATATTGTATAATATAGGACGGATATTGAATAATACAGGACAGATATTGTATAATACAAGACATATATTGTATAATACAAGACATATATTGTAGCATCCGGATGTAAAACCACAGTCCCGGATGTAAAACAATGAAAACCCCGAATGTAAGATGAGGTTCCGGATGTAAAACAAAGGTCCCCGGATGTAACTGGTCATACATATTTAGGTTATTATTATGGAGAACATAGATACAGTCTGGTCATTCATAATTATGTTATTATTATGGACAACAAACATACAGTCTGATATGTAATTTCTTACAATTAAGATAAATTCAAAACGATAAATGTGTGAAGTACTAGCCAGATAAGCTGACTAACGCCACATCACCGCGATGTATATATTATCAGGATACTGTGTTGTTCCCGCAAGAGTACAAGTACATGGACAAGAAAAATGTACATTGGTAGAGTATATGTATATGGACAGATTACATGTATAGGCACATGCACATGTACTTTCGCTACTACTTGTACTGATGACGTCACCGATGACGTCATAGATGCTGTGGACATCCATCAAATCGGGAGCTAGAAAATGACACCTCCCACGGCGCATTCGGACCAATAGTGGTCCATCTCTACCCCAAACACACCCCCACGCACCCCCAAAATGACCACTTTACTTACTACACCCAACTGCGCATGCGCAGATTGACGCGACTTGCAATAAGAAGCACGCCATTCTGACACTCCCACGCGCCCCCAAAATGCCTGCTTTCTATACTACGGCCAGAACTACGCATGCGCAGAATATAGAAAACGGACGATGCATTAGCCCAGTCGGATGCTCCTCCACGAGAGCTTCAAAATAAGACCTCGTACGACACCATCGGACCACTTGGGGCTCACCTAGACCCCAAAACAGCCACCTAGCACTATTTACCCACTACGCATGCGCGCAGGGACTTTTTCAAAAAATTTAACCGCTTAGCTTCGGAACCCCGCCCATCGTGTTTTACGTGGCGAGACGTGAAAAACAAGATCCCAAAACCCATATCGCAATGAACATGTGTGAATTGCCCAGCATGGACCTATCCATTGAGCCAGTAGGCCTATGGGCCTATCTAGGCCTCCGTGAACTTTTCGAACAATTTCACCGCTTAGCTCCGAGACCCTTCCCATCATGTTTTACGTGGTGAGACGAAGAAAACAAGACACCACAACCCATAGTAAAATCCACAAAAATGACCACCCCTATACACATACAGGCATTTTCCCGTAAAGATGCAAATGTGCGAATCAGGCACGATTTTAGGGGTAAAGTTCGTGTTCCACTTTTTATATTTTCGGGGACAAATCCTTAATTTACATGCACCCACCCATGACTTGATAGGCAGGCCCGATAAGCCGGAGACCGACATTAGCCCTTTTGGACATGGTTGATAGGAGTTTCCCCCTATTGTAGGGGTAAAATCCGTGTTCCGCTTTTTATATTTTCGGGGACAAATCCTCAGTTTATATGCACCCACCCATGACTTGATAGGCAGGTCCGATAAACCGGAGACCGATATTAGCCCTTTTGAACATGGTTGATAGGGCTTTCCCCTATTGTAGGGGTAAAGTCCGTGTTCCGCTTTTTGTATTTTTGGGACAAATCCTAATTTTACATACACCCACCCACTACTTGATCGCCCTGGAGGAGCGCTTCACTTTGACACCTCACTCGACCCAATCGGTCCACTAGGGGCCCCTCTCGCCCCAAAATGTCCCGGAGATTGCCGAAGATTGCCGGAGAATTTCTCCCAGCTCCCCGCGTATTTGAGACTATTTTTCTGTACGCGGAGGCTTTTTTCCGCGACCGCATCACCGCGGAGGAATACATGCCCCAAAGGTCACGTGACCGGAAGTGACGTCACCATGGCAACCACTTGACCTGCGCAGTGACCTGCAAAAATTGGAACTCCTCTGTGTTCGGAGGTAGTTTTTCTCTCCACTATGCAAGGTCAAGTTGCGTCAATATCAGTTTTATATACTACTTGCCTGACATACTGATAATTATTCCAGAAAATTGGCTGCGCATTTATAAATGGACTGAAAAGAATCAAATGACAAAAAAAATCCGTTATTATCTAAATATCATTTACAAACCGCATGCCTTTTCCATCCCAGTGACCTAAATGTAGAGCTTTATTATCAATTTTAATTTTTTCATTGTACCATTTCATTCGAGAAAGTTTGACAGTCCTCTAGTTTTATTTGAAATTCTGTCCGGGCTAGAAGCGTGTCCCCCCAAAATACGTTTTCCATCGTTGGTATAATATTAGTTCTTAAGAATGCTGAACCAACTCCTATTGGGTCTATATTCTTTGGCATATACATTTTCAAAATATTACCCCACTTGGAATTATCAGCTTGTAATATCCTAATCCACGATATATTTTGTGCCTGGATTACATATTAACAATAGGATTATCTAAACCGCCATGTTCAAGTGGTTTAACAGAAATTTTTCTGAAAATTTTATCAGGTTTCGAGTTCAAACAAATTCAAAACAGCGTTTCTGAAATTCATTTATAAGTGGTTCGGGTGGGTTTGGAAGAGAGGAAAATAGATGGTTGAGTTTCGGCAACAACAAGCTTTTTTAAAATGACATTTCGTCCTAGTGGAGTCAATCTTATTTTGGACCATATCTTCATGAGTATGACAATATCTTTTAATTTATCTTTGTAATTTTTTCAACCTTTTCGGCCAAATTGTTTGTAAACACAAGACCTAATAGCTTAAAGTCACCTTGTGACCAGTCTAAATTCCATTTAGTACGAAACCACTGAGAAAATGTTGGTACTTGATGAAAATGATGAAACTGCAATTTAAAACCAGTCACGACAAAGGAGGTGTTCGCTTTAGATGGATATTTTTTTCCTTCAGAGTCGCTCTCTGCTGCTCTATTGTCTCGCTCCGAGCCGGCCGGTAAATTGTGATGTAATGCTCAGGTATTCCCCAACTCTTTGTCAGACAGGCGAGGCCAGTCCAATGGGAAATTCTGATTCATATTCTCATACGGTTACCATTGACACATATTGGCACATGCATAATCAACTGGGAAAGCAAGCGTCGTTACTTGTTGATGGTCATTTCCTTAATAAAGGCCTTGATATATAAGACAAGTTTAACCTTATAACTTTTCAATTCAAGTTTAACCTTATAACTTTTCAATTCATAGTTACAACTTTCCGCTGCCCTCAGACGAAATTATATATGTGTAACAATTAATTTTTTGCTCTGCTGGATCGTCAGAATATTCAAATACTGACTGTGTATGGAGTTGTTCGTGTGCAATTATATTGACGAATTATATTAAAATAAGGGATTATGTGCGTTATGGGTTCGCTGTCTTTATTTCACTTTAAAGTCCAAAATGATGAAGATGGGAGAAAAAGGAAAAAATGAAGAAAAAAAATTTCGGGGATTTGGGGATTCGAACCAAAATGTTGGTGTTCTTTTAATGTTCAGTCCGACAGTGTAACCATTCGGCCAAGCAGCTGTTACAATTATCAAAATGA
The DNA here is from genome assembly GCA_036873755.1 of Hanleya hanleyi. Lineage (NCBI taxonomy): Eukaryota > Metazoa > Mollusca > Polyplacophora > Lepidopleurida > Hanleyidae > Hanleya > Hanleya hanleyi. The sequence goes on along the minus strand of JAVTVY010020004.1, from coordinate 57,088 downwards.
GGAATCATGTGACGAATGGCGGTGAACTACACCCTTTCAGAGCATTACAAGCGTTTTGGCATATTTCAATATCATGAAAATATGACACCTTTAACCAAAACGATTCTTCAGTATCATTTTGGATCAAACCCACCGCATGTCGATATGTAAGACTCGTTTTGGTTAAAGGTGTCATATTTTATATATGAATGGAATTCCCTTCAAGAATATCACCAAAAATTGCAAAAATAAACAAGTGCTTATTTTCTAATACTCGTAATATTTTTTTGACAAATCTCTTCTCGGTGAAAATTGATAATATGAAAATTCAGTATTTTCTCTTTCAAGCTAATAACTTTTAAAGTACACGAGAGGAAATTATATTTTCGGTTTTTTAACGCAACACACTAAGGAAAAAGATACGGTCAAACCGAACACCTCCTTTAGACCCGCGAAGGAAGAATTAAAGAGGTGGGTCGGGGTACACCCCCATGTAATTTTAGATTTATTTCACAGGCTTCTCTACTAATTTTCGGCCCATTTCAAAGCACCCCCTCGTAATTATTGAAGGTGGAGAGACGAAGTGGTCCTTGGTCTCCGCTCTTTGAGACATTCCGTTCTGCGGGGGTATAGGGGAGAGGCAGATCTTAATAAATTAATATCCTATCAACGTTCTCCAATAATTGAACATTAATAAGCGTCAATCCTTCCTCCCTCCGTGTCATTAATCAAAGATTTTTTTTAAATATATTCATAATGGCATTCCTTGAATCAACTCAGAGTTTTTCTTAATATGCATGGCGTTGATATTCATTTTGACCGCCATGAAAATCTTGTACCGATAAATACCGTGAACACAAAGGTAGGCAAAAATGTCAACTTGTCTCGTTTTGGTGTAGTCATGCGCAGTCATGTACTTCGCTCTATCGCCATCGCTCTATCGCTCTATCGCCATCGCTCTATCGCTCTATCGCCATCGCTCTATCGCTCTATCGCTCTATCGCCATCGCTCTATCGCTCTATCGCTCTATCGCCATCGCTCTATCGCTCTATCGCCATCGCTCTATCGCTCTATCGCCATCGCTCTATCGCTCTATCGCCATAGCTCTATCGCTCTATCGCCATCGCTCTATCGCTCTATCGCCCTATGGCACGATGGCGAAGTGACGATGGCCCCTCTCGGCCACCATACTGTGAAGTAGTACAATGGTGTAAAATTATCTTTATCGCTCACCATCCATGCACCGTAATGATATGACGTTGTATACAGGCCCAGGCCACTGTACTCGTATACCGGGGCAAACGGGCTCAGGCAAATCTCTGTGGAGAGATGTAGAGTACTATAGCCGAATTGATAAAACTATGTGAAAATCTGTCGTAGATCCCCATTTGATTTCTATAAAAGGCACCCATAACACGTATTTCCAATCGAAGGAATAGACTCAAACTTTTTCGAGAATGTAGACAACTCTTTACCCTTGGTTATCTGGTATTCTTCTATAGGTCCCTAACATAAGTCAATTTTATTCCCCGACCCCTCTTCCCCGTAGGAACAAAATTGGCATTTTTACTACCTTCTCCAAAATCCCAATCCACTCTGGTCGAACGAGACCTTGGGGAACACCATTCATCGGTGGATCTCTCCGTACCTGAAGTACCATTGCACTTATGAATAGTCCATGGTAATGTAAAAACAATTCATTAAAACCGGACGATATTATTGATATGTTTGAGTTTCTGGAACGATTCATTACGAAACATATAGACACGTAACGTAAATTTATCAGCTGCTTCACAATTAAGATGATTTAGGGGATTTTAAATTCCCCGACAGAGATATGTTGATTTGAGGTGAAAAGTTCCTATTTTCCTGTCTTTCCAATACGGTGTGTATACGTTATCTGGGGAATTCAGAACCAATTTTTCGTGTGAATATGACAGCCTCACGAGAAATGATCTTTTTTATAACCTGTAAGGGAACGATAGCAGTTCACCGAGATTAAACTCCACCTGACAATTGTTTGGCATGTGAATAAATACTTCCTCAGATTATGGTAAAACACATCCGCCGTTTCAATCAAAATTGGCAGTTCATTTGTGTACATGGAAATGTACTTGTATTCTCCTGGATTTTCCGATTGTAATTTTCTCAACAAAAACACCAGATTAAGAAACTACAGAGGGCAAAAGAAAGTAAGATATTCCATTTCTTTTGTTTTTATTAAAGTTATCATGTTTGTCTGTAACTTTTTAATCTTCTGTGCGTGAGCTAAAGAATATATGTAAGTGATAGCAGAAATGAACTAGAAGATGTAACCTTAGATAAGACTGGATAGAATACATTGGCCACAACCTCTCTGGTTATGACACATGATCATTTTCTATACAAGCTATACAGCTCCTTTGTTCCTCCGGTGCAGCTTTGCCATACGTCAGCCATCTTGGCCGCGAAAACGTGCCATTCTCCGAGCAGGGCGATTCTGATACATGAATACATGCGTGAAGACCGCCTTAGTTAACTGACGAGATTACAAGATGTGTTCTGCAGCGTATATCTGAATTCGGCAGCACTAACTGGACCTAATATCAAGCATATTAAAAACAACAGTAAAAGAACCCATGCTTAATTCTCAACCAAATGTTCGGCTGATTACCACACGCCAACAGCCAATTGTAGGACTTGAACATCGTGTTTGAATCGAAATCAAAAGGGCACACGTATTTTTAGCAGTGTGAAATGAAATATCCTTCTAGTAATTACGTTTGATAAGGTATATTTGACATTAAGCATGTGCGTATGGCTGCATAATAAATATAATTTTGACAAGGCATGTCGGGCGATTAACCCTGCTGGGAGATTGATACCGGTGCTATAGGGGCCGTGTGGTCATGTCATCCATGTTGCCACATGAACAGGTACAATAAATGCGTACCTGAGATACAACACATATCACGAATCGTTAGATTCTTTGATATATGTTGGCATTTGTGGGAAGTTGATGCTGGGTCGACATCGGGCCTTACAGACTAGTCTTTTGTGTTAAATGCCGTCATTTTCATCTGACGACGATACAGCTCACCAATCCCCAGTGTACGAGTTGTCACAGCGAAACAGCTCACCAATTACTAATATACGAGTTGTCAGAGCATTTCCATCATAGCTCTCTAGATTTATATCTATACCGCTTATGCCGGTGCTAGAGGCCGTGTGGTCATATCATCCAAGTTGCCACATGAACAGGTACAATAAATCGTACCTAAGATACAACACATATCACGAATCGTTAGATTCTTGGTATGTGCTTTAGAATAGTTTAACCGGAAGACTATACTGTGAAGTCATGTGACTCTGTCAGTATGTCGGCACCTCTTCCCACTTCCCTTATATGTGTTGTAATTTGATACGCAGTAACATTGAATGCGTCGTATTCGCGCAGATTCAAAACAGAAATCGAGTGATGCAGCACGGGAGATTAAATGATTCTAGAATTCAAATACTCAGCCTATGAAATATACATAATTAGTGCCATCCATGATCTCCAGCCTGCCGACATTGTACCTCGTATTTCGTATGTAGAGACTGTGCAACGGTCTGTTGGTGTAGGAGCTTTTGTAATCTGATGTTACAGCATTCTACTTCATCTTCTGCTGGTGATAAGAATTGTTTGTTTTAAGATGATTGTGAACGCTGGAACCTGGTGCTACCGACATGGATTAATCGAAACGTATAAGATAGCAAATACACGTGTGCATTTTAAAACGTTTTCATTAATATTATCGTCTGGATGATTCAAAAAATTAATTTCCACCTTATATCGAATATCGACGTGAGAAATCTTTCTTAACCCTACCAGGCCTGGGGGATTATGCCCCCCCCCCCCTCCCCCAACCAAACTTTATACTTTATATCCCATCTGCGGGACGGCATTTATACCTCGGACTTTGAATACTGAATGTTGGTCATATAAATCAAGGCAGGTTCGAAGTGGGGACGTAGAAATTGGCTTGATAAAACGAAGATGTGAAAATGATGTGTCAGTCATTTTCCTTCAAAATTTCTGCTTTTCTGGGAGGAAAAAAAGCTATTTCATTCCCCATCAAACTATTTTTCTACATCATGCAGTTTTTGCGAAAAAAACACATAAACAAAAAATAAATCGAAAAAATCAGACCGAAAAAAACGTCCAAAAATACGCCTTTTTTCTAAATGATGTCACTGTGACGTCATTATGGCGGCCGTCCTAGATTAGAGCTCGATCCAACGATATGGTGCGGTAACTTTAAGTCCCCTATCTCAAGGGGAAAGAACAATGTCTAGAGAGGAGGGGGTGGGCGACAGGTTCCAAATCGCCCAGGCCACATAGGGTTAACGAGGCCTAACGAATGTCTCGTATAGACAATTGCATGGCGCGAATTGCTTTCATCGTCTGTAGTGATTTTTCGCGATAACAACAGCCTTGGCATTGCAGCAACTTCACGGCCTGGAACAGAAGGCTATTGCTGAGATGATACAATTATGGGGATGAAAGTCTGAGAACATTCGTCATGTCGATAACATGTTTACTCGATCTGACAATTAAGGGATTTCCCAATTGATTTCTATGGGAGTTGTAGATAAAGCTTCAGTCTCTTTGAGAGAACAGACAAAACTGTTTTTGCTCCAGACTATTTATTCATAGGTTGGTGTTTTTCTTCACGCCTGAACTTTTGGTTAGAAGGAAGTAATTAATTCCCCAGTCCCTGGCCATGTTAAAGGGCATGATTTCAACAAAAGAAATCTACTTTATTGAAACCAGACCAGTAATTCCCGGATACTGTATCACAATAGGCCAATGATCACCTAGACTGAACGAAAACTCGGTGTCGACACGTCCCAATTTGACTGAAACAAGGCCGATCGGGATGACCGATTTTTGCTACTTCCAGGTTGACAACAATACCGACATTTCACCGTCAACAGAGACGGCTGAACAAGGGGGGTGGGGGGATTCCGGGAGAGCCATGCCCCCCCTCCCCCCCCCAATATTTTCAGTAAATTGAAAAAAACGACAGAAAACCAAAAGCAGAAAAAAGGCAGAGACAGATAAAAAACCCGATAGAGTAAAACAAAAAAACGTATATCTGTATTGAATGCAGATTTTACTTTCCAATAAGCATGAGGGGCATCCTTGCTCATTCCATCATCCCAATTAAGGAGGGGTGGGATTTGGCTTAATGTCACACTCAAGGTTGTTTCTCTCATATGGTGACAGTCAGTTTGGATGGTGGAGGAAGTCGGAGTACCCGCCCGTCGGCAAGTAACTGACAAACTTTCACACATGCACCAGCTGGGCTCGAACCCGTGCCGGTTCAGTGGTGTGAGGCTAGCGATGACCAGCGAAACGCCTTAGACCACTCGGCCTTCGAGGGCCCCAATTAAGTCATGGTTCGTCTACCAAATCCGAGCCATGACGGATAGCTTATACACCGCAACGAATATTAGCCACTTCAATCGGAAATATTCGTGAGCTTATGACCTCTCCGAACATGCCCGTATTTGAACGAATTAATCACCAGGCAATGTCTTCATCTGGTTGCTTTGGAGGCAGATATTTATAGGCTATGCGAAAATTTTCCGTATTTAAGATAAGCCCTCGTGTTGTTTCCTCTCGGACTTCAAAGATTCTGTCCTTTTAGCTTCTTCTCCACATAAACTGAGTCTTCATCTAATTACCGATACCCCACGAAGCACGTATTGCCCCAAAACGCCGCCCGTTCATTGGTTGATATCTTAAACGGACAGTTCCAGTAATAATTGTTCAGCCCTAATCTGCCTACATGGCCTGGTACGGAGATAGGCGTATACAGAACTTCATTATGGAGGATGACTCATTCACACTCATAAGTTGACCTGTGTTCGGCTCCCCAACAAGTAGAAAACATCTGTGTTGGTGACATGATAAAAGCTTAATGAACCTTTCGATTGAAATGATATATTGAATATTTAAACTATTTCTACGTCCGAACATCCTCATTTTCTTGGCGGGGAATATTGAACAAAAAAATGTTGTGAGAAACAACAAACCCGGCAAACACATGCGAATATTTCTTGTTTTATTACTCGGAAATACGCTAGAACGCGTCTCCGGCCATCTAAGACCATTGGAGCTTTCGGGGCCTGGGCGGCCCCTGTACCCTCGCCTATTTGTGCTGTGATAGTGACCCTTCAATCACCAAATGCTTCCGCCGTGCCTGGTGAATAATGCCAGTGCTAGGAGGATTTGCGTGATTTGCACATGTGTCAAGTGCAAGCGTTCCTTTGGGAGATTCTATTTCACAAGTCGGGTGAGAAAAGGGATGTCTGCTTTCATAAAAGACACAATCGAATAAGACAAAAAAAAATACAAGATGAAATCTCTTTCTCAAGTTTAACTTGTTTCCATCGTGAAATTGATTAACAAAGCAATACAAATAGGCTTACATCCACGTATGTTCAACAAAGCCTGACACAGTTCACAGAATCTGATATAGATTTTAGGGCGAGATTCGCCCTTGTCCTAAAATATAAACTTTCCCAAACTAACCGTGCGTAAAATAACCATTGAACACACCTATATGAAAACATTATTTCCTAATTTGCGGCAGTAAAACCAGCCTTAACGTCCACAAATACTAAAATACAACATTGTTATTCTCATTCTAATTCGACTTGTTTATTTACAAAGCAATTTAATAACATTACTTTTAGAAATTGGTGCATATTTAACCACATTCGATGTAACATAAAACATGCTCGTTTCTGCAGTTGTAATACTCGAGGATGCATTGGATCCCAGGGGTTGGCCAGGTGTTCATGAAATAGACAACCGAGAGCGCTCGCGTAGCACGTCGAAACAATTTGCGGCCGTTAATGCAAAGTTTACGGTCGCAAATATTTTCAGCTGACCAGTCGGCTACACGGATTAAATGGGATGGTATCAGAATGAGGTATACATGTGTATGGTTGGCGGTAGGCGACAGAAACCGGTTGCAAAGCCTAGGATCAAATCGATTTAGACCTCGATCTAAGCCCACCAGTCAAATTATTGCTTCAATTCCTCGGGCCTAAATGGTTCTAAACCGTGGAATAAATCGGTTTAGATCTAGGAATAAATCACTGTGGAAATAAATTTTATTTAATCCGCGGACAGGAGCGTTTTTATACCTCGAACAAAAAGGACCAAGTCCTAGGCCTTAGTCCACAAATCAAAATCGAGTTACTAGTTCAATGTTTTCTTCATTCAAGAGACATATGATTGTATAGAGAAAACAACGGACTAGAAACTCGGTTTTGATTGGTGGACTAAAGCCTAGGATTTGATGCACCGTAACGCAAACATTTATTTCTAAAAATTCAGATAAATTCCAGGCGGATATACAAGTCTGATTATGGTCAAATGTGCGCCAGAGCGCACCTATATACATGTCGATTTCGAAACCTTCCAAGGAATCCAGAACTGGAGAGAAGGGAAATGTGTTCCGCATCGAATAACACTTTACGTTTTAACACCAAAAGTTTGGACAATTTAAAACTATATCGAGGAAATGCGCCATTTTACATCTATAACTTTAGAATAAATCCCAACGGGGGGCGTTTTGTGGAAGTATGCGAGTCCCGCTTCAAGTTTGTGCCTAGTGTATATTTACATTATCACCTTTAGAGTAAACCAAAGATAAATATTTTCGATGAAAATATGTATCTTCAAGACGAAATTCCAACCTAGAAAACCAAACACACAAAAAATTGGTATATCTAATGTTCTTTGTCGAAATGCACATCAATTCATGTATAGATTTAAAAGAATCCCACGGGAAGGGGGAGAAATAATGCAGGAAAGCACAGTCCCAAATATACTGTCAAAATGTAACTTGCACATCTCGTCCTGATAGTGCATGGAGGCGCTGTGCTCTATAGCTAAGATTCATAGCGTCTCCCTTCCCTCAGCGCTGTGCCGACGACAAATACATTTCCCTGTTGGTAACTCGAACATCTCCATGGCGCACTTATTATTACCTTTGCGCCCTATTGGACCTTCATTAACTCGAGAAAATGGGCCGCCATGAATAAAAATACATAAATGGCAGACTAAATGGCCCTTCATCGGTCATATAGTAATTACAGACGTTAAAATTATCCCTATGGAGCCTAAAAATCACCTGAAATCGAGGGTCAAGAAGATGGTCATTTCCGTCATAATAGACCCCGTATATACAGGGGATGATGATTACAACATCGATTGTGGTATTTTTATTCATGGCGGCCCATTTTCTCAAGTTAATGAAGGTCCAATAGGGGCAAAGGTAATAATAAATGCGCCATGAAGATGTTCGAGTTACCAACAAGGAAATGTATTTGTCGTCGGCATAGCGTTGAGGGAAGGGAGACGCTATGAATCTTAGCTATGTGCTCTAGTAAATAGAATACCTCTATGTCGTCCACATAGACAAACAGAAATACATAGCACAAATATATTTACTTTTCACATCTATACTGTATGGTCATCACGAACGATGTCTGCGTACTGAATTCTTAATTTGACATCTGAGATTATTAAAAAAATCTGTGAACTTCCAACAGAAATAATCATTTGCTTCACAATAAAGATGATCGAAGTGATTTTAAATTCCATCGCAATGATATGTTGCAATTGATTTGAGGTGAAAAAGTTCAAATTTTGCTCCATGCCCTGAATGGGATGTTTACATTTATCAGGGAATTCAGAACCAATTCTTCAATCTTCATTTTTTTTTGCATACATGACAACCACACGAGAGAGGACATTTTGTAAAGCATGAAGGAAGAAGAGGACGTTCATTTCTAGACGTTGAATTTGTTTAAAAATTTCAGTATTCATTTATCATGGTGATGATCAATGAAAAAAAAAGGGGTCACCATACGTATTAAAAAAATATGTCAGCCAAATGTATGTATCACTTAACACCCAATCTCTCAGAATACAGAAGGAGATTTAACTTTTTTCTCTTGCTTGATGCTCAATAAATTAAACTTCCTGACGTCAAATGTTCCCACATTTTATTATATATATAGTTCTTGTTGAATATGTAATAAAACCGGAGGAGGGGGGGGGGGGGCACCATCGTTTTTTAAATAACATTTGTGAAATAACTGAGCCCCCTCCAGTCCTATGTCCAGGAGGGGGGTGGGAATATTATTGAAGGTTCATTTGTTAGCCAATTACAAGTTTTCTTTTCGTTGAAAGTGAATAAGAGTGAATTTTGGGGGATTCCAAAAGCATAATCTTCAACCTCAGGAGCATTTTGCATCCTCCAACCGTTGAATCTAAAATGCTTTTGGTCAGTCCTATCACACTACAGAACCGCCAGTAATAAGCATAAATGATTCTGTTGTGTCAGATGTCAGTTTTTTTGTTGATTTTTGTCCGATATTGAGGTGTCTGGGTACATTTGTTGACGTACGAAATTAGTCAGTTTTGAAAAATCTGACAAATCACCATAATTATGGCCTCAAAGAGAAAGGAACGTCCTCTCTTAAAAGGAACGACAGTTCACCCAGATTCAAATCCATCTGACATTTTGACATTTCCTCGGATTATGGCGAAAACACATCCGCCGTTTCGATCCAAATTGGCAGGGAAATGTACTTGTCATCTTTTCCTGCATGGTCTTTGATAATGTAATTTTCTGAACAAAAGTCTGAGATACAAAACAGAGGGGAAAAGAAGTATGATATCTTTTGTTTTAGATAAATTTTTCTGCATAATTTCGATTTTCAAATCTGCACGCATGAGTTAAAGAATATCTGAAAGTAATAAGGATTCTATAAGAAGGTCGTGAACGCCGGAACTGCTGTCATGCACAGATATATATTTGATCAACGTAAGATCGCTAATGAACATTGACCACTTTTGATCTCTACTAAAATTTACGAGAATTGATGCAAAAGATCTTTGCTGACGGTGCTTAGCAAATGCTCATAAAGCCAATTGAATAACGTCAGTTGCTTTTCATCATCTGAGGTTTTTTGCGATAGCATTGTTACATTGTCATGGACTTGTACCGAGAGTTATTCCCGAGATGGTACAAGTATAATTATGTCATTGAAAGCGTGAGCACATACACTCATCGTAAAAATAACATGTTTACTCCATCTAACACTTGTGGGATTTCTATATGTACAAAGCAAAAGTTGTTTCCCAACATCCGCGCTATTAGCCTTTAGCAAGATATGGATGGCCTGAAGAAACAATTACCCAAGCCGAAATGCACCAGCTTATACCGGTTGTTACCAATAGTCGAAGTACGGAATTCAAAGAAAAAATATATCAGTGTCTCAGACTGTATTAGATAACGAGTATCTGCTTGTGTATATAACAAGCATCAACCATCAGTGATTGTCCTTATCTTCGCACCAGCGATGATGCCAGTTCGCATGAAAAACGTTTGCCAGTTGTGTGTAATTTGCTGTAATAAGCATGTATATCGGGATTTTTCAATTTGTCTCGACACGCATTGTTGTTATATGACAGTCACAAAGCAATACCACTTTGTCTATATCGAATTATATCTATGGCAAAGGAATATCGCATTGTTGTCTATTATTGAATTATATCTAGAGCACATGAACCATCGATACAATCTCCAGCTTCAAAGGAAATGCATATCCACTGTCAAAGATCTTTGCCTTCTCTTTGTACCCGAATAAATAAAATAGCTGCTCACAGACAGGTCAGTACATATCCTATCATGTTCACAGGTCACGCCCCATTCACCCAGACCGGAAGTGACGTCATACGGCAAGGTCACGCTCCATTCACCCAGACCGGAAGTGACGTCATACGGGACTGGTGGCACCCCCTGGCGGAAAAAGGGGAACCAAGAGTTACCTCCCTGGAAAACCTTACCCTTCCCGTGTTCTATACACTACTACTTGTTTTCAAGACTTTCTGAGAGTTACAAATATAACACTTTATATGATGTCACTTCTCAGACATTTATAATGTTAACTACAACACTTTCATTTTAAGAGTGTAACTATAATGATGGACAGTTGTGGTCAGCTGTGAAAACTGATAAGTTTGTGGGAACATTAAACTGTAAATGTGTGTTTGCTACAGGCACTCTCGAACGAAAGCGCCTAGTGTTACTTAAAACGACAAAAGATTCATAGCCGATCCTTTAAGCGATACCGCATAGCGCGTCTTCTGGTTTTCCCATCACAAATGTTTCTTAACACCCCATTGCCCAATACAAATTAGATCGATTACCTTTACATAAAATGTCTACGCTACTTTATTATACATACCAGTACATACTTTCCTAATTTAGCATCACAGGAAACTTTCAGCGATTGCGTATTCACATCCTCCGTAGGTCTATATACTCCGTACCAGCCATGCACGCAGATTAGGAGAGTAACACTCGAATAACAGCCAATGAACGGACCACGTTAAAGCGCGCCTACTTGTAACAGAGCAGATCCAGACTTTCAATCGTGGTTTTCTTTAGTGTCAATGTCGAGGCGCTTTACGCTAATCAGTGAACGCGACTAAAAGTTCAAGAAGCAAAATAAGCGAATATGTTGAAATTTGGTTTCGAGTATGATTTGGGGAATATTTTTATTTTATTTATCGATCGTGCGGAACCATCGGTGACCGAGTGGTACTAAGGCGTTTCACTGGTGATCGCTAGCCTCACACCGCTGAACCGGTGTGATGGATAAGAATGTCCTGGTGATTAATCAGTGTCCCTTTTCATATCCTTCTCTATCGCAACCAAGGACGGACACTTGCCCCCAATGTGGACAAAAGTGTCCTAGCTGGGTTAGGTGATAGGACCCGGACACTCTTGGCCACCGGACAATCTTAGCCTCCACACCGGCATGTGTGAAGGTTTGCCAGTTACTTGCCGATGAGCGGTGGTTCTCTGCGGGAACTCCGGCTTCATCCACCATCCAAACTGAATCACCATATGAGGAAAATAACCTTGAATGTTACATTATCCCTATCTGGCCTGTGGGGGGTGGGTGGGGGGCGAAAAGTGCCCCCTGCCCCTAGTGAACTTTTCTCTGCTGCCCCGAAACGATAAAACTGAGGAGGCTGAAACTTGGTGACTTTAAAGCTTATCTTATTGGGGTCATTTTGAGCCTATTTTCATATACCCCCGGATAGAGGATCATGGGTAAATTTAAAATGGCGGCCATGTGGTATCCGCGAAAGTCGTGTTTTTCAATCTTTTCGCTCCATTTCTTCACATTTTCCTTGCCTAAAAGGCCTTGAAAGTATTTATTTATGCAAAACTAATTATTCTATATTTTATTTGATTTTTTTTCAGAAAAAAATCGGAAAAATGGAAATTTTGAAAAATCGACCCCGAAAAGGCCGAAAAATGGCTTCCGAGAAGATGACGTCACTGTGACGTCATCATGGCGGGCATGTTGGATTTTTTTTACATTTCCCGGTAGAGCTTGAACCCAAGATACTGTGTGATAAGTTTCAGCGCTCTAGCCCAGCCTGCGATACACCCCAAATCGCCCAGGAGAGAGAGAGAGAGAGAGAGAGAGAGAGAGAGAGAGAAAGAGAGAGATTCTACTAATTGTTCAGATGAAAAAACTGGCCAATCTGGTAGAAAACTGTGTTAGTTGGAAAATACATTTCAACGCTCAAATGTATAGCATGTTATATCGTGTATGGCATAATATTCCAATGATCACTGATCATATAAACTTCTTTCTAAAGTATTGCAACTTCTGTTTTGTCATTTGAATATATACAAAAACTACAGTACTTGAAAAAATATATATAGGGGCAGCCTTTCCATTTTATCCAAGTTAGATTTGAGTTCTTTACGACTACGTTTATCAATCAGCTGATGATTCTGATAATCGACAAAAATATGCAACTCAGTGTTCCTACCTCTTTGATGATTGCAAGTCCCTTATTTTTTAACCAATGATGGATCAGAAATATCAGCATCACAAAAATGTTCCTGCGGTCGTAGTTTTCACAGGGAGATTGTTTTCGCCTTCCGTTGGGGGGGGGAGGGGGTTCTGTATAAATTACGTTGTTGTTGTTGCAGTTGTTGTTGCTGCTGCAGAGAACTCTACTCTCGCCGAGTATTACCAGCGAACCCAAGTGCATTCGCGTATGACACTTTATTTTAGCGTGCCGAACTTCTTGTAGTTCCTTGCAGTTTTGATTAAGGGATGTACTAGTTCTAAGGTCATTATTTTGTTGCTTGTTTGAGTTCTCATGTCTGATTGTTCTGCTGTCGTCGGTTTGTCTGTTTTATAAAGTAGTTTTCCCTATTCCCAAACGTTTGACCAGCTGTTGAATTGTGTCTAGTAGGTGAAAGGTCATTTCTGAGGAGATAATTAAACCACTCTTTCTTCTTTTCTCAAATTGATTTGGATTTGGTTTCTTCTTCGGGGAGATCTTCAGCCAAATGTCTGTCATGTTAGTCTTTACGGTTGTTTATATGTTACTTTGAGAAATAACTTCCCTATTTCAATCTGATTTATGGATTTATGTGAGATTTAATGGCCATTAATAAGTTTGTTTTTATGAAGATTTGGTGTCTAATATGTACCGGTTCTTATTTAATGGACATTAAAGGTTTAACTCATGAATATATAATGGTCGACAAATTTCAATGAAAATATAAATGCCAATTGAATGGATCATCATAATATTATTAAAGGGAACATCAACCGTGACATAATCACCAATAAATATTTTATGGTTTCAGTAGTTCATTTAAATGGGCTTCAAAACTGCAACATGATAATTCAGCTATATATTATCATTTTCCCCACTCCAGTCAAACACTACAAGTGTTGCCTTGGAAGAACATCACACATTTTCTCATCAGAATACGATTTGGTGATGTCATACCTGTATAAATATTCCGTGGTCCATAGTACGACCTCTTCAAACTTCCTATTTAATTGGCTATTCTACGGATATGAACAGCTCGTGTTTGGTGTATGTTCTTTAGCACTCCACACTGTGATATATCTGCTGATGTCTCTTTGTCTAACGAACGTTATGTTTCGAAGGTTCATTGCTTTTTTTGATATACCAATTATATTGACCACCAATTTCGTTTAATTCGAAACTATCCAAGAGAGAGGGGGAGAGAGAGAGAGAGAGAGAGAGAGGGGGGAATGAATGGAGAGAGGGAGATAAAGTGGAAGTAATGATTGGATGAATGGAGAGATGATTGAGCGGGAATAGCAGGCCTATCAAACTAAGCCCTATGTTTGAAGTTTGAAATATCTGTATACGTTAATGAATAATGTAAATTTTGTAGGTTTTATAAAGAAAAATTACGTTAATGTATATTATGCAGAGATGCCGTATATTTAATCGATAAATGTATTTTTTTCACAACTACGCTATATTTGAGTTTGCACTATACTCTCCGCCATGGCCCGCTGTATATTACTTATAATACTTTATCAATAGAGTTGTGTCCCTTTCTCATGCCCGTACTGGTTATGGCAAAATATTATTGGTTCCATGACGCCATTATAACGCCACTGGAAAGTTCCAACACAAGCGATCGATTTAAGGTACCCATCGATGGCAGCGCCACACCCCCTATCAGTCACCATTCACGAAAAATAGAACACTTTTGGTTTGATGACGTCATAGTTACGTGTCGATCAACTTGTATATGCCTCTAACGGATACTGTTCGCAAAATTTAACCCTATCTGCGCAATTTCCGGAAAGACAAAAAATGGAGAGCTGAAACTCCGTGACTTTATAGTTTATCGTATTGGGGTCATTTTGAGCCTATTTGCATAACCCCCCAAGCAGAGGATCATGGGTAAATCCAAGATGGCGTCCACGTGGGGTCCCAGAAAAGCGATGTTTTTGTCCTATTTCTTCCAAATTTCTGCTTTTCCGCAATGAAAAGTGGGCAAAAACTATTTTATTTCACATTATATGAATATTTACAAATTTATCATGCAGATTTTGCGGAGAAATTGCAAAAACAAAAATTTTGGAAAATCTGACCGAAAAATCGACCAAAAAAATGCCGTTTTTGAAAATTACGTCACTGTGACGTCATCAAAGCGGCCATCTTGGATTTTTTTACATTTTCTGGTAGAGCTTCACCCAAAGGTATAGTGTGATAAGATTCAGCTTCCTAGCTCAAGGGGTAAGAAAAATAATTAGAGGGGGGGGGGCATTTCGTCCCCCCACCCCAGGCCTGGACAGGTCCCAAAAAGCCCAGGCTAGATAGGGTTAAGGCGATTTAACGTTTTGATCACGCCAGGAAGAGACCGTTCGGAAACAGAATACTTAACACCAGACGCGTTACCCATGAGATGTCATCGAATTGCCGGTTGTTTAATACAGAATATGAGCCTTTGACTTCGTAGGACGTAGCCTGCCATCCTGCCGTCCGATACACACTGCAAGCACTGTTACAGGCACAGCTTTCTGGAAGAACCCGCCCAGTTCTCAAGGGCTTCGTTAGAGAGGTCGTTGGGCGCGAAGGACTCCCTCTCAGTGCCCAACTATATGCTATTTTCCAATGTTGGACATCACAGTACTGGGCTCTCTAATAAGTAAACTTCTGACCACGCGCATGGTTCTCTCAGTTTTTTTTCTGGACGGCTTTGTGCGTACGAAGGGGTACACAGACAAGAGAATCATCCACATGATTACAGGTGCAATGAACTTAACACATATTCACCGGTATAACCTGAACAAAACAGACCGAAGAACTTGTACATAGACGATTATTCTTTCATTTTACTTTTACATGTCTCTTTGCTCTCTCGTTGTTGTTTGTTTATTCTAAAATAGAGCACAATAGATCTTGAATGAACCAACTAATGTGCCGTGAAATTTAGATAAAACATTGAGTTGATGGGCCGCGAAATCTGTATGAGATTTTTGCGGCCCACAAACTACAATTTCAATCAAAGATTATGTCATTTCTAGTTTGGTCGCCATTGTTTCCACGATATTCTACGCGTAACATACACGGGAACATACTGACCAAGATTAGTGCCACTCCTGACACAACAAGGTCATGGTTATGTTCTTGTGGTGCAAAAAAATCCAGGAACCCATGTTAAGAGATGGGAGAATTTATCCACCAGTACAACTCACAGTTGATCGAATACGATCTAGGGGCCATCTCATTTACACGTCAAGTAAAGGAAATTTTAATTACCGTATATATAAACATAGTAATTCTACGCGATATATATTTAGTAAGGTATATCCATATAATTCACACAGAATCCGTCCTTCTAATTTCATTGCGCAGAAACGAAATTGGGAGTTGGGCTCCAGGTGGCGCCACCAAAGTACGTGAACCAAGCGATGATTTCGTGAATAGATATCAAATTTAGTAAGAATCCTTTCTGTCTTTCTATTAATGCTCTGTCCTATAACGATCTTTGTAGGTGACGCTACCTTAGCCGGAGAATCGCGGTGTGGTCCACAAGCTTGTTGCTGCAAGGGACAACTAGGTGTTCTTCGATACCCAGAGATTCACGACATATGGATAACACCACTGATGGAGCGAGGATGGAAAGACTCAAGTGGGCCAGTGGATGCTGAAGCCGATTTATGGAGCGCAGAGGCTAAGAGTTGATCGAAAAGACTGACATACAATTTTATTTCTTTTGCCCTACATAGACAGATTACAATTGTTATCTTTCTATTTTACATGCATATCATATATCATTTCTATATATATTATTCAAGTGCACGTACTATAATGTTGTTGGATTTTGAACCCTAAGTTTTAGGTTGAAATAACTTTAGTTGAATGGGGGACCATAATTGACATAAATATACAGTTTTCATGGCGGAGGCGTGAAACAATTGTACATGTACATGTAGATATTTTTGAAAATAACTGTCACTACATATAGAGTTGCGTTCATACTGTGATGTGACGTGTTCACCGACGGATGAAGTATGTGTCAATAAAAATGTAATTATGCACCTGTAATGTAATCAGATTAAAAATAGGAATAAAATTATCTCTGAGGTCGAAACTTACAGGAAACACCCTCGCTAGGCTATTTCATTTTATATTTATTTTGTCCCCAATGGATTTTGACGCACGTTCAGTTTATCTTGCTCTGTCCGCCGCTCATAGTTTTTGCCTGCATTACAGGAGGGGAGTGGTTTGCAACTGCATTGATGTACAATCTCGTAAAAGGTCTGGTAACCAGCTGTCGACCCTTTCACCTATAAAAGACGGACACCAGTTACTATTATTTTTTATATTTTCAAGGGGGCAAAGCGCAACCTATAATCTGTGATGAAACTAGAACAGCAGCGAAAAATTGGGCTCTGAAGGTGCAGGTGCACGACCGCAGGAACATGATCACTGAGGGAGGGATGTCATCAGCAGAAGTGACATCATCAACGGAAGTGATGTCATCACAGGAAGTGACGTAGCACAGATGCAGGTCCGTGATGAGAGAGAGACCAGAGACCAGAGAGGCAACATCAAGTGTGAATGAGGCTGTAAATCACAATCGATAATCATAATCAGCGAATTGGATGAGCATAGGTCAGTGGATGAATAAAGGTCAATTGCTGAGAAAACGGTGAATGGATTAACAAAGAACCAAGGGATGAGTAGGTCAAAGAATGAACAAAGGGCCAGTGGATGAACAAACGGTTGGAGAAGGAGCATGATCAGAGTTCAGGTCCGGAAGTAAAACCGGTTTAGATTGAATCATTCGACCAATCAGAACCATGTATATGACCGCCATGTTTTATTACGTGAGCTTTGGACATACAGACAGAATGATCCATCATAACCATTCCAAACATAATACCAGTATGAACGTATAATATGTAAAGATATCTTTACTTAGAAGCTATTTTGAGGATGACAATACCAAAACAATTTGAAGCTATAATTATACCCAGATTTTACAATAATTTGTACAGCCTATATACACACATGAATAGTTTACTAGATTTCCCACACACAAGATATCGTGATATAGTTCCACATCTAGATGTGTTCTTGCCTAAACAGAAGGATTTTTTCCATCACCAGAGTGTTATATATCATGAATGTATTTCTTCCAACTTGCGTGATGCAATATCCCTAGTATAATCCGTAGCGTGTCCGACTCCTCCTCCTACTCCTCCTCCTCCTCCTACTCCGCTTTACTCACTGCACAGCAGGTCGCATAGGTGTGGCGCGGGATAGGGTGGGGCGGGAGACCTGGAATTTTCACTACCGGAGATTCCATGGGCCAGGCTTGCACCCTACAGTAGAATGGGTCGACTGCGCATGCGCGATGAGTAGTGCAGAAAGGGCATTTTGCCGATCTCCCTATGCTAATAAAAGGAGCTGAACTTCTATTTCATTAAAAGCCACTCCTTGCGCTCATTACATCTGCAGAATAACCAATTTTAGTTTGTCTTAAGAATTTCACTCCACAATCTCTTCCAAAAGCTGAGCACAAGCTTCACTGCAGGGAATGAGTTTGTGATCAAACAAACTTTTATGATAGTTCTTATATTCTATCCTTTTCAATATATTTCGTATGTTATCAGTGGATTTTTAGCGAAAATAACGAGAATGTCCAAGCAAGAGTTTAAACTTTTGCGACCCATCGTAAAATCGTCGTGTAATCTGAATATTAGACTAAAATAAGTTCCACATTATTTGCATTATATGGATACGTTTACGGTTTCTGAACACGATTTGTAGATTTTAAAAGTTCAGTGAAAAAAATATACATTGATGACACGACCGATCATCCATAGAGAGCTGGAAGATAAGGGTGGACAAGCGTGTTGCGTTCTCATGACTGCACGGATCTCCCATATCTGTGTTGAACCTGTGAGTGTTTAACCGAATAGCTTTGCACAGGAGGAATCATGCCGATTAAAGGTAAATGTGGCTTCTATAATACACATGAATTATTTGGAACAATGGAAATCTAATTCTTGTATTTTGGACAGCTAGACATTGATCTTTTACAGTTCTGTTACAGTTGAAGACAAATGGTTTCTCAGTAATATTAGCTTGCCACGATTGGTGGGTATAGCCTGGCTTTAAATCTACCTGTTGGTCGTGGTTCTCGATTATCACTAAAATTATTCTCATGGAGAGAGAGAGAGAGAATTAAGGTTTAATGTCGCGTTTGGCAATATTTCAGCTGTATGATAGCGACGATCACACAAAATTCTAAGTATTCAAGATAATAACTCCGTCAACCAATGCAGTAAAAACATGTAAATAAGCTTACATCAAAATTTGTACAACAAACCGATCTCTCTCAAATAATCTAAAATACAATCTTCTTTCACTCGACTAAAAAGATCTTCCAATGTAGCTGCTCGATAAAAGTTATCTCTTACAATCTTAAAATCTATACGGTCGATAAGAATATGTTTCACCGTGAGATTTTCGCATGGAATACACCTTGGAACTGGCTCTTTTTTCAGCAAATGCTCGTGAATTGATCGTGTATGGTCGATTCTACATCGTCTAATCATGGCTTGATCGAAACGTTTCTGGCTGATCAGATGAGTATAGCCTACAGTTTTTTTGAACTCGTGAAGTTTGTTATTATCCGTATCATCTGACAAAGATTGAAACAACTTTCTCACATAAGCACAGATAGATGGTCTGAAATCACTGTATGGGATTCCAACAAGATCAACCTCATCATCTGGGGCTGCCTTAGCCATTTTATCAGCTTCAGTATTACCTTTGATTTCAACGCGACTAGGTACTCAACAAAACACAGCATCAATCTTTTGATCAAATTTACAATGATTATTTGCATGGCCCATTGCATGTCACTAGAGCAATGTATAGAATAAAACTCAGGTGTTGTGTTGTCGAAAAATCAACGAATGACAATAGTTTTGTCAGAACCGTTGACAAACAAGACGAACAGATAAAAAAATCACAGACATACTGAAAGAATTAAAATAAAAAGAAGAAAAATGATATTGTGTTGCAGGTCTACTCGAACGTCTTCGTGACAAAGAGGACGTAATTGTGGCGGAAGGATATCTGTTTGAGTTGGAGAGACGCGGCTATCTGAAAGCTGGTGCATTTGTTCCGGACGTAGTCATAGAATACCCAGATATTGTGAAAGGTCTTCACGAGGAGTTCGTGCACGCCGGAAGTGACGTTGTACTGGCCCTCACTGTGAGTTCTGTTCGGCGTATAGTTATTCGGTATCGTTTTGCAGCAAAAGTGTACAAGAGGAAATATTCTGAACTGCTGAATGCAAGGAACTTCGCACATTAATTGAACCATATACCAATAGTATTAATATCTGATAAAGGCTCATTGAAAATATTTCACAATGACCGCGATGTCAAAAATGGCGGCTAATGCGATGGCAACTCATCCCTAAATTTAAAATTAACCAATCTAATTTACCAAGCTGGAAAGATGTAATACCGAATTGGGTATGGTTAACAAGTAGTGTTAATTGTTATTCTTTAGATGCCTTTGATGCCTTTTGCAATAACCTCCTTTAAATGCCTGGCAACGTAGTATAGCAAATCAATTCTCATCCCTAAATTACTTACAAAATCGCTAAAGTTAATTAAAGCTTCAAGTTAATGGTTATACCCCCCCCCCCCCCAAAACACCTCTCATCACCAGAACTCTTGATTCGAGCGCCTGCATGTGCCGAATATACATTATAAGAAACATGTATAGGGAAACCTTATTCAAATTAATTCCGTATTTCTTACATGGAATAGACATATTATTTTTATTCATTGTAGTTCTATACCCATCGAGCAAAACTCAGAGCTGTTGGACTCGAGAATGATTCGGAAAGGATAAACAGGGCTGCACTGAAAATCGCTCGGGACGTAGCAGACAGAACAAAGACGTTGATGGCGGGCAACATTTGCAACACGACGATCTACGAGTCAAACAAGCCGGAAACGTATGAAATGACCAGACAAATGCTTAAAGTAGGTATCATATAGCAGATATGCATATGTTTTCCCGGAATATCCCCGTCCCCACTCTCCTGTGTATATGTCGTTTGTGAATTATCTTACCAGTGGTTGTAGTCACTTGACTTCCACTACGATTTCCGAATGTTCGGCATCAATTAACAAAGCATGTAAAATATTGTCGTTATCATTGAAACTATTTAACCTTTCCGAGTCACGTGATTCAGCCCTCCTAGCAAAACGGCGGATTTGAATCTCGTTCATATTTTACACAATTTAAGGAACAGATAGAATGGGCGGTTGAAGAAAAAGCCGACTTCATCGTTGGAGAAACCTTTTTCGACTTGGGAGAGGCAATGTTCGCCCTAGAAGCCATAAAATCGTACGGTAAAGGTAAGAAGATTACTACTTTTGGCAGATGTAGCTGAACACTTTTTTGTATACCATACCCATTATTAGAGCATTTCTACTTGAAGACCATCTACCTAAAACCAATCTGATTTTCGAATTATTTTGCCGTGTCAACCAGGGAAGGCCTGTGTGTGTCGAGGGTGGGTGGGTGAGGGGTGTGTGTGTGTGGCGGGGGGGTGGGGGGGTCAGCTAAGAATTATATTTCTGAAGAATTAGCAACGGAAACCTAAAATTAGAAGTATAGCTTATAGGAATCTTGACTCCAAAAATGAAAAGCTGAAAATGAATGTGTTGTAATTGCTGCGATTGATAGTTGTCAGGAATTTCCCTATTTCCCACATTCCTGTATGCTTGCTTCCAGAATCTCTGGCCCTTGATCTAAGTAATACTCTTAGCTACCCTAATTGGATACGGTATTGTGAATGTTACAGGATTACCAGCGGTGATAACAATGTCCGTCCCGCGTAGCGATATGAAAACTGGTGATGGGATCTATTTTACGGAAGCTCTTCGGAAATTAGAAGATGCCGGAGCTGATGTGGTGGGTCTGAATTGTGCACGTGGCCCGGCCACCATGCTGCCTATGTTGGAAGAGGCGAGGCGCGTGTGTAAGGTAATTATTAATCCACGGGAAGTAAAAGAATGACAATTTTTTTTAAAAGTTTGTTGAACTTCCAATTCTGTAAGCCGATGGGGATGTTGCAGCCTACAACCACGGGTCCAGTATAGCTGCCCATAGGTCAATACTGTACCTAGACAAAGTGGCGGTGATCGATTAATAAGATTTGTATTGAATTACCATCGATAGGAACCATCGCCTCTGATCTCCTGACTCAAGACGACTGCAATTATAGCCTAACGTACACGGGTTTCATTTGGACGAACCTAAGAATGACATGCACTGCAAAGGGAGTTAACCTACACGACATGACTTGGGTGAACTGTGAAGTGGCGTGTGGCTGATGAACTCCGGAGTTCCGGTCTACAGAATGGTTGATTTTTGCCATTTTCAGCTATATTTCGAAATGATTTTGAAGAAATTTGGCATCGTTCTGTTTGTTTAAATCAAAAACATACTTCCTCACATCCTCAGGGCCCCTTGGCTGCACTGCCTGTGCCTTACCGGACCCGAGAAGGACAACATAATTTCTTTACCCTGAAGGACCCGGATTCTGGTAACTATGTTACACTTGTCATCGATACATGCGGCTCTAGTTTCGTCGCGTGTCAGCCGGACTGTGACGGCCATTAATGTCCGTTGAGTAGACACTGCATTTGACTTTGCCCATTCAACGCTTATCTACCATAATTCCTAACCGAATACTATAAAGTAACCATAATTAGTGCCATCCCTAATTAGGGACTTCAAACTACCTATAGAATTACGGAGTCATGCTACTTCCGATTTTAAAGCTATTCTTTACATCACTAGACGACTGACGCGTGGCGACTAGTCGTATAGATAAGGAAGCATCGTCCTGTCTTTCCATCGTCTTTACCCCTACCAGGCCGGGGGGGCGAAATGGTCCCCCTACCAAACTTTCTGCGCTATCTCCGGAACGACAAAAAATGGAGAGCTGAAACTTCTTGACTTTTTAGTTTATCATATTGGGGTCATTTTGAGTCTATTTGCATAACCCCCCGATCAGAGGATCATGGGTAAATTCAAGATGGCGCATACGTATTTCTTCAAAATTTTTGTTTTTCCGCAAAGAAAAGTGGGCAAAAACTATTTTATTTCACATCACATTAATATTTACTAATTTGTCATGCAGTTTTTGCAGAGAAATTGCATAAATAAAAAAATCGGAAAATCCGACCGAAAAATCGACCAAAAAATGCCGTTTTTGAAAATGACGTCACTGTGACGTCATCAAAGCGGCCATCTTGGATTTTTTTTACATTTTCTGGTAGAGCTTGACCCAAAGGTATAGTGTGGTAAGTTTCAGCGCCCTAGCGCAAGGGTTAAGAAAAATAATTAGGGACCCCCCCCCCCCCAAGGGGCCAGACAGGGTTAATTTCTTCTATCATTCAAATGTATTTAATTTTACACCTGATTATCTACAAGTACAAGTATATGCCTTAATGATTTACGAACAGGACCCAGTCAGACTCAGATATCAATACGTCAGGTCCGACATCTATCAGCCAGTCTTACCGTTAATTTTACACTCAAAACCTGTATCACCTACATGCAGTGGTGTGTTTAATGTAGTCCACTGGTGATTTTGGGCTTTGGCGGCCATTTTCCATGTTTTTGCCCGTTTTTCCTAGTAGGTTATCTCCCATTCCTAGGTTAAGAGAAAGGGATTTCCTTTAAGGCTTCTAGTCGAGGAAAAATAATAATTTGATAAATTTTGATAGACATTGTGATGATCTACAAACAGTTTGAATGTTGAATAATATTTATTTGATTTTTTTTTCATGAATATGCTTCAAGACCAGGGCTATACCCTATGTTTTCTGGGTTATCAACTGGAGTATGGGTCAGTCCACTTAACGTTGTCAAATTGTCAAAAATTATTTAAAATGTTAATTTCTTTGATTCATCACCAGCGGACATCCTTAAGAGGCCAATTCGTAGATAAAACGGCCAACGTTTTCAAAGGTTGTAGACCACGATTGGTTTGTGTGAGACGTATTGACATCAGAGTCATTAATCATTGGAACCTGTTTTCTGAAATCGATAAGGTCAACACGTAGGTCACGAGGTGTAGAACGGTATCATGTTTAGTACAAAATTTGTTCTGATACAGCTGTGAATGGCGATAGCATTGTATCGAAATATGTATTTTCCGAAATGTATTACGATAATAATTTGTGGGAACCGTATATTTGACCCGTACACAATTATCCTTCCATGCCGACAAGATGCCATGTATATTAAGCTAAGAAAAGTTCCAGCTCCATATGGTAATTCAATCCGGTCTAGGTTTCGGTATATTTTATGATTTCTCAATGTATTATCCTAGGTAATAAAGTATTCCCCATCAACCTTCCTGCCTTGGCCAGTTTGAGGACGGAAATAACCGACTTTGGTAGAAAGGCGAAACAGCTCGGGATTCAATATGCCGGACTATGCTGTGGAAATGCCTCTCACTATCTGCGAGAAATCGCGGAAGCATATGGACGGAAAACTCCAGCTAGCCGTTATTCGCCGGATATGAGTCAGCATTTCATATTTGGCAGTGACCCTACGTTTACCAAATCTTTTACCGAGGATATCAGAGAGAAGATCCTGTCGTAAACAGGTCAGCTTCTGATTAGCCAATCAAGAAACCTCCATGAATCATATGATTTATTCAAACTACGGGATTGCTGATTGGTTGGTTTGGATAATCGAAACCAAATTGACAATTGTAATTGGCCTGTACAATAAACCAGTAGAAGGTTCAGATTCAGTGAACCGTGAAGTCTCTAATAACCATAATATCTTTGGAGAGGGGATGGGGAGGGGGTAATGTCAAACTATTCGCCGTAACTCCAGAAGGACAGACCAAGGAACTGTCTGGCGTTATAGATTCTTACATTGTCGTAATTTTGGACATATTTGAATAATAAACTTGTAAATGTAGGTAAACGAAATTTCCTGGTCACCAAGACGGATCGTCAAACATGCATATGACATATTAAACTGGTTTTGAAAATAGAAGTCGATAATTGCTTTGTTTAACCTATTTCTCCGGTGAACATCACTCCTAGCTATGTAGTATATGCGCATCCAATTTATGATCGTTTTACTTTCTATTTGGTATCATATCAAATGATTTGCGTATATCATCAAATGATTTGGTGATCTCATCAAATAATTTGCTGATATCAGCAAATAGTTCAGTGATACCAGCAAATACAGTGATGATATCATCAAATGATATGGTAATATCATCAAATGATTTGATGATATCTCTAAATATTTGAAGATATCATTAAATATTTGCTGATATCAGCAAATATTTAATGATATCAGTAAATATATCTCATGATATCAGTAAATCTTTGATGATATCGCGAAATACTGAATACAAAGTAAAACGGCTTGCCATACAGCCTGTCACATGTGAAAATTTGTTATACGATACAGCCATCGACAGATAATATAACTTACGTGATAGTTAAGAAGATCGACACCTCTGTTTTCAACTTAGATTAGTACTTATATGAACTTCAGAAATATGAAACAAGAATTGTGGATGACCATATCACCGTGTGCTCTAGCCGTCAATCAACACAGGCATCCCTTGTCTCCGATTAACATAGAATTTATACGGGATTCGAAGCAAATAAACATCAAATAAGTTCGTTTTATGGAAATGCACATAATATTTTATTCAACTTTTCAGAAAATGCAAGAATCATTCTGTTTCATATCAACACAAAATAAAATAAAAATGACGGCCACCGGTTCTCTTCCGAATGTATATTAAACCTCATTTAGGAGGCATTTTCCCACCCTTTTCTATGTTATTTCTGTTAAACTGGGATGTTTGGCATGGTAAAAAATATAACAAAATCATATTCGAATGAAATCTAGCATATTGTTTAAAAAGCAGCTATAAATATATTAAGTACAGTATATATCAAATTCATCCATACAAAATTTAACTTTCACCGATTTGAATACCTTGATCCAATGACATTCTTGATATGGCACAAAGGACATATTTTCGAATATGAAACAGTTGAGAAACCTGTTGCAATTAGGGCGAGGTCAGTGACTCGGACTAATTTGTTGTTCTCGAATCTGGCTGGCGGCTAAATTACGATCTCCGAAAACTTGGTCACGGTAGTGATTGTCTTACGCTTTGTAGCAACTACTAATAATATTTGCGACAATTGTGTCATCAGCAGATCGCCATCTAATGTCGCAATTGTGATATATTTTTGCATCAAATAATTACTGGTTCCCAGTTGTGACAATAAGCGTCAACATGCCCACTACTATTTTTTTTTTTTTGAGTGACTGGGCAGTTGTGATATGATTTGGCGATCTGACAACTGCTAATGACACAATTGTGGTAATGGCGACAATTGTGTCATTAGCAGTAGTTACAACGCCTCTCCTATTTATGCAACAGTGGTATACTGTTGGTCTGTATAAGACATCTTTGAGAGACATGCAGTTTTATGCTTAATGTTGAAATTTATCATAAAAAGATAAAGCAACGTTGAGCTCGGTCAATACTTGGATGGGTGACAGAGAGCTGTATTGGCTGGGCTGATCAGTGTTCAGGATAAAAGGAACTGTGAAGAATCTCGTGTCCTGGCACATGTAGGCGCCGTCGTGACTGAAAAAATGTTGAAAACGACGTTAAATCCTACTCACTCACTCACTCACTGACTGTATCATAAGAATGCACCGTAACGCAAATATTTACTTGTAAAAGTTCAGATAAATTCCAGGAGAGTATGTAAGTCTCATTATGGTCAAAACTGCACCAGAGCCCACAAGTATACTTGTCCATTTCAAAACTCTCCTGAGAATCCAAAACTTGAGAGCAGGAAAATGTGTTCCACGTCGAATAACATTTTACGTTTTAACACTAAAAGTTTTGACAATTTGAGGAAGTATACCGAGGAGTTGCGCCATTTTACATCTATAACTTCAGAATAAATCCCAATGGGGGGCGTTTTATGGAAGTATGCGAGTCCCGCTTCAAGTTTGTATCTAGTTTATATTTACATTATCACCTTTAGAGTAAATCAAAGATAAATATTTTCACTGAAAACAAGTATCTTCACGAATGACATATCAACCTGTAAACAAACGCAGAAAACCCTGATATACATGTATCTAACGTTCTTCGTCGAAATGCACATCAATTTACGTATAAATTTGAAAGAATCCCATTGGGGGTAAATAATGCAGAAATGTACAGTCCCCAAAAATACTGTCAAAATGTAACAGAACGTGGAAATTCACATCTAGCTTTTCAAATAAATATCCGCCTCTACTACCTCCACCCCCCCCCACACACCCATATTTCGAAACCAGCCAGCAGTATTGGTATGTTACTTGTTTTGCACATCTCCTCCTGACAGTGGGGGCGCTGTACTCTGGTAAATAAAATATTTCCATATGGGCAAATAGAAATACATAGCACAAGTGTACTTACTTTTCACACTTATACTGTATGGTAATCATGAAAGGTGTCTGCCCACTGAATTTTGAATTTGACATCTTAGATTATCAAAACAATCTGTGAACTTCCAACATAAATGTATCATTTGCTTCACAATAAATATGATCGACGTGATTTCCATCGCAGTGATATGTTGCAATTGAGTGAGGAAGAAGAGGACGTTCATTTCTAGACGTTGAATTTGTTTACAAATTTCAGTATTCATTCATCATGTTGATGATAAATGAAAAAAGGGGGTCACCATACGCATTAAAAAAATATGGCAGCCAAATGTATGTATCACGTAAAAGCCAATCTCTAAGAATACGTAGGGAGATTTGACTTTTTTCTTGCTCGATGCTCAATAAATTAAACTTCCTGACATCAAATTTCCCCAATTTTACTACATATATAATTCTTGTTAAATATATAATAAAACCGGGGGGAATGGGAATGCACCATCCTTTTTTAAATAACATTTGTGAAATAACTGAGCACTTCCAGTCCTATGTCCAGGAGGGGGGGGGGGGGGAATATTATTGAAGGTTCTTTTGTTAGCCTTTTCGTTGTTTTCTTTTCGTTGAAAGCGAATAAGAGTAAATTTTGGTGGATTCCAGAAGCATAACCTTCAACCTCAATAATAAGCATGCATTTTGCATCCTCCAACCGTTGAATCTAAAATGCTTTTGGTGAGTCCTATCACACTATCCAACCGCCAGTAATAAGCATAACTGATTCTTTTGTGTCAGATTTCAATCTTTTGCTGATTTTTATCCGATTTTGTGGTGTCTGGAAACTTTTGTTACGAAATTAGCCAGTTTTGGAAAATTCGACAAATCACCATGTTGTAGCCTCATAAAGAGAAAGGAACGTCCTCTCCACCCTTAAAAGGAACGACAGCAGTTCACGAAGAGTAAAACCTATCTGACAATATTTTAACATGTTAATAGATATTTCCTCGGATTATGGTAAAAACACGTCCGCCATTTCGATCCAAATTGGCAGGGAAATGTACTCGTCATCTTTCTTGCTAGTCTTTTATGTTAAATGCCGTCATTTTCATCTGACGACGATACAGTTCACCAATCCCCAGTGTACAAGTTGTCACAGCGAAACAGCTCACCAATTACCAATATACGAGTTGTCAGAGCATTTCCATCATAGCTCTCTAGATTTGTATCTATTACCGCTTATGCCGGTGCTAGGGGCCGTGTGGTCATATCATCTAAGTTGCCACATGAGCAGGTACAATAAAAGCGTACCTGAGATACAACACATATCACGAATCGTTAGATTCTTGGTATGTGCTTTAGAATAGGTTAACCGGAAGATTACACTGTGGGGTCATGTGGCTCTGTCAGTATGTCGGCACCTCTTCCCACTTCCCTTATATGTGTTGTAATTTGACACTGTAATTTTCTGAACAAAAGTCTGAGATACTATACAGAGGATACTATACAGTAAGATATCTTTTGTTTTAGATTAAAGTTATTATGTTTTCTGCATAATTTCGATTTTCAGATCTGCACTCATGAGTTAAAGAATATCTGGAAGTAATAAGGATAACATAAGAAAGTCGTGAACGCCGGAACTGGTGCCATGCACAGATATGTATTTAGGCAACGTAAGAACGCTAATGAACATTGACCACTTTTAATCTCTACTCAACATTATGATAATTGATGCAAAAGATCTTTGCTGACGATGCTTAGCAAATGCTAATATAGTCAATTGTATGACATCAATTGCTTTTCATCATCTGATTGTTTGCGATAACAAGGCTCAGGATTGTTAAACTTTCATGGATTTGTACAGAGAGTTATTCCCGAGATAGTACAAGTATAATTATGTGATTGAAAGCGTGAGCATACTCATCGCAAAAATGTTTACTCGATCTAACACTTGAGGGATTTCTCATTTGATTTCTATAAAAACTGGCGCTATAGAGCTTCTTCCCAGTCGAGAGAAAAGATAAATACATGTGCTCGAGACTATTTACAGGTTGATGGTCGCGCTTGACCTCATTCTCGCTAAAACCAGGGGTATCTCTGTTCTATACATATACCCCTGGTATACAT
The DNA here is from genome assembly GCA_036873755.1 of Hanleya hanleyi. NCBI lineage: Eukaryota > Metazoa > Mollusca > Polyplacophora > Lepidopleurida > Hanleyidae > Hanleya > Hanleya hanleyi. The sequence continues at coordinate 27,566 of JAVTVY010020004.1, read as the reverse complement.
GGAAATGAATCGCATTCATGGAAAATGCCGCTGTATATTTCAGCCAATCAGCAAAGCAACATTCTGTGTGTGTTGGCCAATCAGATCACTTGTTATCTTGTGACAACAGACTCGTATACACTGAAAGTGGGCGGAACGCGTTCCGCTAGGGGAGATGGTCACGGTTTGCCTCATAAAAAGAAACCTTGACATTGTGAAAATGGCATGACATTCGCGTTTCGTTCTGCAGGTACTGGTCATATCATCTGTATACTCCTGGTGGAACCCGACCCATCTGGCCCTTATATACACTAGCAAAGGACCCCGCCGCGTTTGAACGAGAATTTCTATGTGAGCTGTAGTTGAAATGTGAAAAAATTGATATAAACCATTTTGTTGAATACCCAGAATAACTGCAAGGTGTTGGGTCTTAAATTTGAGTCTCGAAGAACAGGGTTGTGAAGTGGTACAATTGTTTAAAATTATCTCCATCCACCGTAATGATATAACATGGTAAACAGGCCCAGGCCACTTTACTCGTATACTGGGGCAAACGGGCCCAGGCAAATCTTTGTCGAGAGACGCAGAATACTAGAGCTGAGATGATACAATTATGTGAAAACATGTCGTAGAACATATACTACTCGTACATTTAAGTGATTCCCCATTTGATTTCTATAAAAGGTACCGATAACACGTCTTTCCAATCGAAGGAATAGACTGAAATATTTTCTCGAGCATGTAGACAACTCTTTATCCATGGTTGTCTGGTATTTCTTCTATATGTCCCTAACATAAATCAACTTTATTCCCCGACTCCTCTCGCCCGTAGGAGCAGAATTTGCCTATATGCTACTATCTCAGACATCCTATCCACTCTGGTCGGATGAGGCCTGGGGGGACACCATTCATCCGTGGATCCCTGCGTACCTGAAATACTGTTGCACTGCTGGATAGTTCATGGTAATGCAAAAACAAGTCATTAAAACCGGACGATATTATTGATGTGTTTGAGTTCCTGGAACGATTCATGACGAAACATATAGAAACGTAACGTAAATTTATCAGCTGCTTCACAATTAAGATGATTGAAATGATTTTAATTTCCATGACAGAGATATGTTGATTTGAGGTGAAAAGTTCCTGTTATGCTGTCCTTCCAATACGGTGTGAACGTCATGGGGAATTCAGAATTTTTCGTGTGCATATGACAGCCTCACGAGAAATGATAGTTTTCATAACTTGTAAAAGAACGACAGCAGTTCACCGAGATTAAACTCCATCTGACAATAGTTTGGCATGTGAATAAATACTTCCTCGGATTATGGTAAAACACATCCGCCGTTTCAATCAAAATTGGCAGTTCATTTGTGTTCATGGAAATGTACTTGTCATATTCTCCTGGATTTTCCGATTGTAATTTTCTCAACAAAAACACGAGATTAAGAAACTACAGAGGGCAAAAGAAAGTAAGATATTCCATTTCTTTCTTTTTTATTAAAGTTATCATGTTTGTCTGTAACTTTTTAATCTTCTGTGCGTGAGCTAAAGAATATCTGTAAGTGATAGCAGAAATGAACTAGAAGATGTAACCTTAGATAAGACTAGCTAGAATACATTGGCCACTACCTCTCTGGTTATGACACATGATCATTTTCTATACAAGCTATACAGCTCCTTTGTTCCTCCGGTGCAGCTTTGCCAGACGTCAGCCATCTTGGCCACGAAAACGTGCCATTCTCCGAGCAGGGCGATTCTGATACATGAAAACATGCGTGAAGACCGCCTTAGTTAACTGACGAGATTACAAGATGTGTTCTGCTGCGTATATCTGAATTTGGCAGCACTAATTGGACCTAATATTAAGCATGTTGAAAACAACAGTAAAAGAACCCATGCTTAATTCTTAACAAAATGTTCGCTTGATTAACACAAGCCAACAGCCAATTGTAGAACTTGAACATCGTTTTTGAATCGAACTCAAAAGGTCACACGTATTTTTAGCAGTGTGAAATGAATATCCTTCTATTAATTACGTTTGATAAGGTATCTTTGACATGAAGCATGTACGTGTGTAAGCTGGGATTCGAGTTCTGGGCGGCATAATAAATGAGATCATGTAGAGTTTTTTGACAAGGCATATCGAGAGAGGAGATTGCTGGGAGATTGAAACATGATGCGACATAGATGCGCAGTAACATTGAATGTGTCGTATTCGCGCTGATTCAAAACAGAAATCGAGTGATGCAACACGGGAGATTAAATGATTCTGGAATTCAAATATTCAACTTATGAAATATACATAATCAGTCTCAATCATGATCTCCAGTGGGTCGACATCGCATCTCGTCTTTCTTATGTAGAGATTGTGCAAGGGTCTATTGGTGTAGGCGCTTTGATGGGTACCAGTGCCATCTAGCTAGTCTAATATAATGTTACAGAATTCTACTTCATCTGCTTCTGGTGATAAGCAATTTCTAAGGTTATCGTGAACCCTGGGACCTGGTGCCATTGACATGGATTAACAGAAACGTACGGTAGCAAATAAACGTTTTCATTAATTAATACCATCGTCTGGATGATTCAAAATATTAATTTCCACATTATACTGAGTATTGACATGAGAAATCTTTCTTTACCCTACCAGGCCTGGGGAATCATGTCCCTCTCCCCAACTTTCTACGCTATCTCCGGAACGAAAAAAAAAAAAGAGAGATGACGCTTCATGATTTTGTAGTTTGTCATAGTTCTCATTTCGAGTCTATTTACATACATGTAGCGCCCGAGCAGAGGATTATGGGTAAATTAAGAAATGGCGACCATCTGGGGTACCAGGAAATTGATGTTTCAGATATTTTTCTTCAAAATTTCTGCTTTTATGGCAGGGAAAGTAGACAAAAGCTTCCCATCAGATTATTTTTTACTAATTCATCATGCAGTTTTTGCGAAGAAAACACATAAACAAAAAAAATCGAAAAATCAGACCGAAAAATCGTCCAAAAAATACGTCTTTTTCTAAATGATGTCACTGTGACGTCATCATGGTGGCCGTCCTAGATTAGAGCTCGACCCAATGATATGGTGTGGTAACATTAAGTTCTCTATCTCAAGGGAAAAGAACAACATTTAGGGGGAGGGGGGCGACAGGTCCCAAATCGCCCAGGCCACGTAGGGTTAAGTAGGCCTAACGAATGTCTCGCATAAACAATTGCATGGCGCGAGTTGCTTTCATCGTCTGAAGTGATTTTTCGCGATAACAGCAGCCTTGGCATTGCAGCAATTCACGGCCTTGAACAGAAGGCTATTGTTGAGATGATACAATTATGGGGGTGAAAGTCTGAGAACATTCATCATGTCGATAACATGTTTACTCGATCTGACAATTAGGGGATTTCCCAATTGATTTCTATGGGAGTTGTAGATAAAGCTTCAGTCCCTTTGAGAGAACAGACAAACAGTTTTTGCTCCAGACTATTTATTAGTAGGTTGGTGTTTTTCTTCACGCCTGAACTTTCGGTTAGAAGGAAGTAATTAATTTCCCAATCCCTGGCCATGATAAAGGGCATGATTTCAATAAAAGAAATCTACTTTTACTGAAACCAGACCGGTAATTCCCGGATACCGTGTTCAATCACAATAGGTCAATGATCACCTAGACTGAACGAAAACTCTGTGTCGACACGTCCCAATTTGACTGAAACAAGGCCGATCGGGATGAACGATCTTTGCTACTTCCAGCTTGACGACAATACCGAAATTTCACCGTCAACAGAGACGGTTGAACAAGGGGGGTGGGGGATTCCGGGAGGACCATGCCCCTTCCCCCAAATATTTTCAGTAAAAAAAAAAACGACAAAAAAACAAAAACAGAAAAAGGCAGAAACAGATAAAAAAAACGATAGAGTAAAACGAAAAACGTATATCTGTATTGAATGCAGATTTTACTTTCTAATAAGCATGAGGGGCATCCTTGCTCATTCCATCATCCCAATTAAGTTGGGGGGGGGGGGGATTTGGCTTGATGTCACACTCAAGGTTGTTTCACTCATATGATGAGAGTCAGTTTGGATGCTGGAGGAATTCGGAGTTCCCGCCCGTCGGCAAGTAACTGACAAACTTTCACACATGCACCAGCTGGGCTCGAACCCGTGCCGGTTCAGTGTTGTGAGGCTACAGCGATGATCAGCGAAACGCCTTAGACCACTCGGCCACCGAGGGCCCCAATTAAATCATGGTTTGTCTATCAAATCCGAGCCATGACGGATAGCGTATACACCGCAACGAATATCAGCCACTTCAATCGGAAATATTCGTGAGCTTATGACCTCTCCGAACATGCCCATATTTGAACGAATTAATCACCAGGCAGTCTCCATCTGGTTGCTTTGGAGGCAGATATTTATAGGCTATCCGAGAATTTTCCTTATTTAAGATAAGCCCTCATGTTGTTTCCTCTCGGACTTCAAAGATTCTGTCCTTCAGCTTCTTCTCTACATAAACTGGGTCTTCATCTAATTACCGAGATCCCACGAAGCACGTATTGCCTCAAAACGCCGCCCGTTCATTTGTTGATATCTTAAATGGACAGTTCCAGTAATAATTTTTCAGCCCTAATCTGCCTACATGGCTTCGTACGGAGATAGGAGTATACAGAACTGCATTATGGAGGATGGCTCATTCACACTCATAAGTTGACCTGTGTTCGGCAACCCAACAAGTAGAAAACATCTGTGTTGGTGACATGATAAAAGCTTAATGAACCTTTCCGTTGAAATGATATATATATTTAATATTTAAATTATTTCTACGTCCGAACATCCTCATTTTCTTGACGGGGAATATCGAAAAAAATGTTGTGAGAAACAACAAAACCGGCAAAATAAATAGAGTTTACACATGCGAAGATTTCTTGTTTTATTACTCGGAAAAACGCTAAAACGCGTCTCTGGCCATCTAAGACCAATCGAGCTTCCGGGGCCTGGGCGGCCCCTGCACCCTCGCCTATTTGTGCTGTGATAGTGACCCTTCAATCACCAAATGCTTCCGCCGTGCCTGGTAAATAATGCCAGTGCTTGGAGGATTTACGTGATTTGTGCATGTGCCAAGTGCAAGCGTTCATATGGGAGATTCTATTTCACAAGTCGGTGAGAAAAGGGATGTCTGCTTTCATACAAGACCCAGTCGAATAAGACAAAAAAATTACAAGATGGAATCTCTTCCTCAAGTTTAACTGTTGTTACCATCGTGAAATTGATTAACAAAGCAACACAAATAGGCCTACATCCACTTATGTTCAGCAAAGCCAGCTGACAGAATCTGATATAAATTTTAGGGCGCGGGCTTCGCCCTTGTCCTAACATGTGAACTTTCCCAAACTAGCCATGCGTAAAATAACCATTGAGCACACCTATGAAAACATTATTTCCTAATTTGCGGCAGAAAACCCAGCATTAACGTCTGCAAATACTAAAATACAACATTGTTATTTCCATTCTAATTTCACTTCTTCATTTACAAAGTAATTTAATAACATTACTTTAGAAATTGGTGCATATTTAACCACATTCGATGAAACATAAAACATGCTTGCTCGTGCAGTTGTGATACTCGAGGATGCATTGGAGCCCAGGTGTTCGCCAGAGTGTTCATGAAATAGACAACCGAGAGCGATCGCGTAACACGTCGAAACAATTTGCGATTGTTAATGCAAATTTTACGGTCGCAAATATTTTCAGCTGACCAGTCGGGTACACGGATTAAATGAGATGGTATCAGAATGAGGTATACATGTGTATGGTTGGCGGTAGGCGACAGAAACCGGTTGCAAAGCATAGGATTAATCGATTTAGACCTCGATCTAAGCCCACCAGTCAAATTATTGCTTCAATTCTTCGGGTCTAAATGGTTCAAACCGCGGAATAAATCGATTTAGATCTAGGAATAAATCACTGTGGAAATAAGTTTTATTTAATCCGCGGACTTGGGCGTTTTATACCTCGAAATAAAAGGATCAAGTTCTAGGCTTTAGTCCACAAATCAAAATCGAGTTACTAGTTCAATGTTTTCTTCATTCAAGAGACATATGATTGGATAGAGAAAACAACGGACTAGAAACTCGGTTTTGATTGATGGACTAAAGCCTAGGATTTGATGCACCGTAACGCAAACATTTACTTCTAAAAATTCAGATAAATTCCAGGAAGGTATTCAAGTCTGATTAGGGTCAAAACTGCGCCAGAGCCTACCTGTATACATGTCGATTTCGAAACCTTCCAGGGAATCCAAAACTTGAGAGTAGGGAAATGTGTTCCGCATCGAATAACATTTTACGTTTTAACACTAAAAGTTTTGACAATTTAAAAGTATATCAAAGAATTGCGCTATTTTGCATCTATAACTTTAGAATAAATCTCAGCGGGGGAAGTTTTGTGGAAGTATGCGAGTCCCGCTTCAAGTTTGTGTCTGGTACATGTATATACACTGTTAAACATGTGTGGAGGATCTAAACACATAAGCTACGCGCATACCTGTCAACACTTTTTCCACACGTCATCCCGCTAAACATGTGGTTTAGTGATTTGGTGCTTAGGGTTTAAACATGTTTATCGACAGTTCCCTACTAAACATGTTTAGCCATAGTGCTCTGCTAAACACGTTTAAATCCTAAACATTACATCCGGGGAACATGTTTAGCCATTGGATGTGTGGAAAAAGTGTTGACGAGCATGCGCGTAGCTCAAGCGTTTAGCTTCTGAACATGTTTAGCAATGGCAGTATGGATGTTATGTTCTTCGACTTCATATTCTTTGTCTCCATGGACACACCATGCATCCCCTTCTTAGTGCCAAGGCACACAACTGCTTAATCTACTTTGGTGGAGAAATCAGAGGCCAACAACAAACTGAAATAAAATAATCCATAAATTTATTGAGGAAAGTAGTCATTAGGCCACAAGGTTGACAGCAGTTATCAAAACTAGCCTTAGAAATAGTCAAACTGGCTCATTTAATATTTCCACAACAGGTCGTTTAAGCTGCTTCTACATAATCAGGGGGAACAACTCAGAATCATGCCATCAGGTCGAAAAGTCCTTAACATCCACAACTGCTGCATGGTGACAATTAAATCATCAATTGAATTCATTATAAATCCTGAGACTAAGAAAGTTGGTGGAAACCAGGCTTGAAATAGATGAAATGGTGTATTTGATATATCCACAACAGGTTGTTTAAAATGCTTCTGATATACATGATGAAGGGGAACAACTGAGCTCAGAAAAATGTGAATCAGGTTGAAAAAGTCCAACACATGCACAACTATTGTATGGTGACAATAATGTGTATTACGTCGTCAATTGAATTCATCATAAATCCGAGACTATACATGCAGTTACACTGGTCTGCTTTGGAATGTAGAATAACATATATATGTAGCCACTTTCCCCAGATCGGTTAATTGGAAATGGAATGATTTTAATTGGTAAATCAAGGCCTATTTCGCAAAAATATGACAACTCTGCTTAAGTCACTTTCTTCACCTTGATTCATTTGTATAATGTATATCCTAAGTATCAATCCAGCCTGGACAAATATATATATTTGAGGTTTGAGGAACAAAGGGTCATAACTCTTTAAAATATAACCGATATGCAGAGGAACTTTACATTGCACAACTATGGGGCATTGTCCACACAACATGCAAATTTCATACATGTCCATACAATATTAACCGCGATCCAGCCAGGACAAATAATTCACGGAGATTTCAAGAACGAAGGGCCATAACTCTTGAAAATCTAAGCGAAACACAGAGAAACTTTACCCTGCACAACTATGGGACACTATGGGACACACAAATCCAGGAAATCCAGCTCGGACAAGTCTCAGTTCACGAAGATTTCAAGAATGAAGGGCCACAACTCTTGAAAATATAACACTCAGGAAGGACTCAATTCGCACTTCTGATTTGGTCTTTAATTCTTCTTGAAACTTCAACCAGGCTTTAACGTCCAGATCCGCAAGGTCTGTTCCCTTGAATAACATAAGAAAATAAGAGGGTGTGTCAATTTTGTGCCAATTTGCAACTCCTATTTGGATAGCTTCAAATTTAACTAAGCAAATATTGAGAAAGATCAGACAAATGGATGAATGTGTAAAATATATGCTTAATGCCTTCAGGGGCTGTTCCAGGAAAAAGAACATGGGGGGACAGATCCCCAACAACTCACGCAACCCATATGTCCAATGTTACAAGCCGAGTAGCTAGCAGGTCCTCCGCCAAGTAGCCTGTTTGAGAGCGTACAGCATATACGCTTCCAATATCTCCTTAAATATAACTTGCAAAGTGGATATGTGTATGTGGAAAGAGACGTTTAACTGGAATTGTTGAGACAATTTGAGGAGGTTTGGGAATCAGTAATGGGTAGTGTAAAACTGGAATGTAAGTCGATCTGTAGTCGTATATGGGTTTGTGGATGGTGAGATTTATAAATCGATGGGAGGAATGGATCGAGATATTGTGTTCACAACACATATGTGCACAATATGGGTGAGTGAAATCCAAAATGGTCAATGGCAGCCATATTGGATTACATAATGAAAATCAATACCAAGGGCTGTCTAGCTGATGTGAAGCACCTTCTGAAGTTTGACGTCAATGGAACGAATTGTTCTCACGATACCGCATTCACATGATGCGGGACACACGGAATCCAAGTTGGTCAATGTCAGCCATCTTGGATTACGTACCTCAGGGAAAATCAATACCAATGGCCATCTAACTGATGTGGAGCACCTTCTCATGTTTGAAGTCGATTGGTTAAGTTGTTCTTAAAATATCATGCTCAAAAGATGCAGGAAGGACGGAATCCAAGATGGTCAATGGGAACCATCTTGAATTACATACTACCTCAATGAAAATTAATTGATACCAATGGCCATCAGATTGATGTGAAGAACCTTCCGAACTTTGAAGTCGATTGGTCATATTGTGCTCGAGGTATTGCTTTCGCAAGATGTGAGACGGATGGAATCCAATATTGTCAATGGCAGCCATCTTGGATTACTTACCTCAGTGAAAATCAATACCAATGACCATCTAACTGATGTTAAGAACCTTCCCAAATTTGAAGTCGATTGGTTGATTTGTTCTCAAGATGTCGCGTTCACAAGACGTGGGATGGATGAAATATAATATGGTCAATGGCAGCCATCTTGGATTACGCACATCAGTGAAAATCAATACCAATGGCCGTCTGACTGACATGAAGAACCTTCCCAAGTTTGTAGTCGATTGGTTCAAATTGTTCTCGAGTTATCGCATTCACAAGATGTGGGAGACAGAATCCAATATGGTCGATGGCAGCCATCTTGGATTACGTACTCGAGTGAAAATTAATACCAATGACCGTCTAACTGATTCGTCGATTGGTCGAATTGTTCTCAAGGTATCATGTTCACAAGATGTGGAACGGATGGCTATATAGCATCTCCAAGTCCTCCCACCACTGTTTTAATCTTATCCTGCTAAATAGGTCGCCGGGAAAGCCCAGCCGTAAACAACAATGACAGTGGATTTTTGCAACGGGAAAACGTGAATCGATTTTTCGATCGCAGTGAAACATCGTGGAAGACACTAAAAATTATTTTCTTCTAATCGCTTTGTTTCTCTGTCTGCTTGATGATGAAACTGTCGGACAATGCCGGAAAATATTGCCAGACAAGTCAATTCTCTGTGGGGCATGTCCAGCAAATAGATTTCGAGCACTGCAATGAATATCGGTAATGAAAACTTAATAATTTAAGTTATGACCTATACTCACAAATTCTGCATCCTGGAGGAGGGGACAAATCTCAAAAAGATTCTTGACCGAACTATCCCCGACTGACCCAATTGCCTCTCGCCTGTTCTTATGGAGAATTCAGAATAACTGTTTTAGTAATGGCTTGTCTCGGCTTCCTTCTTTTTAGAGTTCCTCATCAAACTTTTCTTTCGCCTCAGGAACAGATGATATAGCTAAAATTAGGAAAGGTACACAGGTAGAGAAAAACAGCCTGGCCAGAGCAAGTAGAGCATTCCGGAAACCTAAAAGTATTTCAGTCAGTTCACGGAATAATTTTCCGGATAAGAAAAACTGCATGTCGGTCGGTCCAGAAAAAATTTCAGCGAAGTCCACATCAAACTGTCATCAAACTATATATTTTTGAAAAGAGAATCTCTTCAGCTACTCCGGAAAGTGTAAATTGTCAGAATCGAACAAGTATTGAGCGAGCTATCAACAAATAACCTACCGAGTTTCCGTTTTTTCAGTCGAATTCAAAAAATTTCAGTCGAATACGCCGACCCACAAGGATTCATCAATAAATGAATATTAATAACTCATAATGTAATTCAATAAATCCGCAAATAATTCAGCATTCCTTCATTAATTAATTAAATTACTGCAATCATTCCCAACATAACCACAACTATAACTCCAACGTACATCAATAACTTCACAGAGAAGCGGACGACTAGGTTGGTTATTGAGAAGTCCCACTCTCCCTTAATAATATATACCTGAGCTAACACCCAGTTTCCGATACTAGTACATATTTACGTCAAACAAATTTATCCAACGTATCAATCGTGTTACTACCATTACTTATACATCGGTAACTACAAAGATCTAGATGTGCATATCTCTTCACTATTATCGAAGCACTAATCTCGCAATGTAAAGCCCCTTTACCGACATAGCAACGTATATGCAACGTTTACCCCACTAATGACAGATTTCTACTATTTTCACATAGAAAATCGCCTTTTCCAGCACTGACACTTAGCCAAATTATGCTAAACTAGTTCATAATAATTCTTACATGAATGTACAATCAAATACGAAGGTAGTTCCTACCTCAAAGACACGAAGAAGAGCAGTGGATTCAATTCACGTTTACTTCGTAGTTCGTTCACAGATCGAGCGCCAACAACGGCACTTCCGCCCCTCCGAGAGCAAAGAGCGTCGCACAGTTGTCTGGTCTGTCATAACGTATACAACAAACTGGGGCAAAATGTGACATCGTGAATCGACTACACTACATTACCTTGACTTATTCTAAGTAGTAAACTGAGGTGGCTTAGTTTGTTCCAGACATCGTTCCACGATCCCGCCCCTTGTTTCACCAACAAATGCAGGAGCAGACGCTCACAAAAAAAACACGTGAACTTATTAGCCAATCAGAATATCGATATACAGAGGGCGCTGTTAATTTGCCCGCGAATATGACTGACAATTTTGACATGTTTAGCTGAAATATGTCTTCATCATCCGCTTGTCAGCATTAGTCGTGTTTAACAGCTCCACGTCAGAGGTTTATTCAACATGTTTAAAAGCTAAACGGGTCTCCGAATCACATCCACTGGCGTTTAACTTGTTGAAAATTGTGCACTGTAGGTCTTCAAACGGGAATTAAACACGTGGTAATCTAAACCTGTTTAGCTATTTAGACGGATATAGCTCCATGTGTTTAGCCATGAGACACAATGAAGCTAAATACGTTTAGCGAAATGACACTTTATAAAACACGTTGATGTGTGAAACATGTTTAACATGTGTTTAAAAGCTCCACGCCGACTTTACAGTGTAGTTACATTATCACCTTTAGAGTAAATCAAAGATAACTATTTTCACTGAAAATATGTATCTTCACGACGAAATACCAACCTGTAAAATCTCGTCAGATCACCGAAGTTAAGCAACGTTGAGCTCGGTCAATACTTGGATGAGTGATCGGGTGCTGTACTGGCTGGGCTGATCAGTGTCCAGGGTAATAGGAACTGTGGACACTCTCGTGTTCTGGCACATGTAGGCACCGTCGTGATATGACTGGAAAAACTGTTGAAGACGACGTTAAATCATACTCAAAAGATTTGAAAGAATCCCATTGGGGGTAAATAATGCAGAAATGTACAGTCCGCAAAAATACTGTCGAAATGTAATCGAACGTGGAAATTCACATCTGGCTTTTCAAATAAATATCCGCCTCTACTACCCCCCCCCCCCCCCCCCCATATTTCGAAACCAGGCAGCAGTATTGGTATGTGCTTGTTTTGCACATCTCGTACTGATAGTGGAGGCGCTGTGCTCTGGTAAATAAAATATCTCCATTGTGTCCATATGGGCAAATAGAAATACATAGCACAAGTGTACTTACTTTTCACACTTATACTGTACGGTAATCATGAAAGCTGTCTGCCCACTGAATTTTGAATTTGGCTCCAAGATTATCAAAAAAATCTGAGAACTTCCAACATAAATGTATCATTTGCTTCACAATAAAGATGATTGACGTGATTTTAAATTCCATCGCAGTGATAAGTTGCACTTGAGTGAGGTGAAAAGTTAAAAAACAATTTGAATGGGATGTTTACATTTATCAAGGGATTCAGAACCAATTCATTGTTTTGCATTCATGACAACCACACGAGAGAGACTATGTTGTAAAGCATTAAGGAAGAATAGGACGTTCATTTCTAGACGTTGAATTTGTTTACAAATTTCAGTATTCATCCATCATGTTGATAATCAATGAAAAGGGGGGGAGGGGGGTCACCATACGCATTAAAAAAAAAATAGGGCAGCCAAATGTATGTATCACTTAAAAGCCAATCTCTCAGAATACATAGGGAGATTTGTCTTTTTTCTTGCTTTTGCTCAATAAATCAAACTTCCTGTCGTCTAATTTTCCTCCATTTTACTACATATAGTTCTTTTTGAATATGTAATAAGGCCCTTCCAGTCTTATGTCTAGGAGGGGGTTGGGAATATTATCGGAGGTTCATTTGTTAGCCAGTTACAAGTTCCATTTTTGTTGAAAGTGAATAAGAGTGAATTTTTGCGGGATTTCAGACGCATAAACTTCAATTCCAGGAGCACTTTACACCCTCAAACCGTTGAATCTAAAATGCTTTTCGTCAGTCCTATCACACTACAGAACCGCCAGTAATAAGCATAAATGATTCTGTTCTGTCAGATGTCAGTTTTTTATAGATTTTTATCCGATTTTGAGGTGTCTGGAAACTTTTGTAACGAAATTAGCCAGTTTTGGAAAATTTGACAAATCACCATGTTGTAGCCTCATCATTGACAAATCACCATGTTGTAGCCTCATCATTGACAAATCACCATGTTGTAGCCTCATAAAGAGAAAGGAACGTCCGCTACTCCCTTAAAGGGAACGACAGCAGTTCACCCAGATTAGAATCCATCCGATAATATTTTGACATTTCCTCGGATTATAGTAAAAACACATCCGCCGTTTCGATCCAAATTGACAGGGAAATGTACTTGCCATCTTTTCCTACATGGTCTTTGACATTGTAATTTTCTGAACAAAAGTCTGAGATACTATACAGAGGATACTATACAGTAAGATATCTTTTGTTTTAGATTAAAGTTATTATGTTTTCTGCATAATTTCTACACCCATTTCAGATCTGCACTCAGGAGTTAAAGAATACCTGGAAGTAATAAGGATAACATAAGAAGCTCGTGAACGCCGGAATTGGTGCCATGCACAGATATGTATTTGAGCAACGTAGGATCACTAATGAACATTGAACACTTTTAATGTCTACTAAAAATTATGATAATTGATGCAACTGATCTTTGCTTACGATGCCTAACAAATGCTCATATAGTCAATTGTATGACGTCAGATACTTTTCATCACCTGATTGTTTCGCGATAGCATTGTTACATTTTCATGGACTTGTACAGAGGGCTATTCCCGAGATGGTAGAAGTACAATTATGCGATTGAAAGCATGAGCACACTCATCGTAAAAATAACTTGTTTACTCGATCGAACACTTGAGAGATTTCTCTTTTGATTTCTATAAAAGCTGGCGCTTCTTTCCAGTCGGCAGAAAAGATGAATACATACGCTCGAGACTATTTACAGGTTGGTGGTCACGTTTGACCTCATCCTCGCTAAAACCTGGGATATCTCTATTCTATACAGATACCCCTTGAAAACATGGGGATGAAATGTGTTCATTCGAAATGCCGCTGTTTTCAGCCAATTAGCAAAGCAACATTTAGTGTGTCTGCAGTTTCTGATCATATCATCTGTATACTCCTGGTGGAACCCGACCCATCTGGCCCTTATATACACTACACAATTTCCGTGTGAGCTGTAGTTGAAATGTGAAAAACTTGATATAAACCATTTTGTTGAATACACAGAATAACTGCAAGGCGTTGGGTCTTAAATTTGAGTCTCGAAGAACAGGGTTGTGAAGTGGTACAATTGTTTAAAATTATCTTTGTCAGTCACCATCCCCCGTAATGATATAACATGGTAAACAGGCCCAGGCCACTTTACTCGTATACCGGGGCAAACGGGCCCAGGCAAATCTTTGTCGAGAGACGCAGAATACTAGAGCTGAGATGATACAATTATGTGAAAACATGTCGTAGAACATATACTACTCGTACATTTCAGTGATTCCCCATCTGATTTCTATAAAAGGTACCGATAACACGTCTTTCCAATCGAAGGAATAGACTGGAATATTTTCTCGAGAATGTAGACAACTCTTTATCCTTGGTTATCTGGTACTGCTTCTATATGTCCCTAACATAAATCAACTTTATTCCCCGACCCCTCTCGCCCGTAGGACATCCCAATCCACTCTAGTCGGATGAGGCCTGGGGGATCACCCGTGGATCCCTGCGTACCTAAAGTACTATTGCACTGCTGGATAGTCCATTGTAATATAAAAACGAGTCATTAAATCCAGACGATATTATTGATATGTTTGAGTTCCTGGAACGATTCATTACGAAACATATAGACACGTAACGTAAATTTATCAGCTGCTTCACAATTAAGATGATTTGGTTGATTTTAATTTCCCCGACAGAGATATGTTAACTTGAGGTGAAAAGTTCATATTTTGCTGTCCTTCCAATACGGTGTGTGCGTTATCTGGGGAATTCAGAACCACTTTTTCGTGTGCATATGACAGCCTCACGAGAAATGATATTTTTTATAACCTGTAAAGGAACGACAGCAGTTCACCGAGATTAAACTCCATCTGACAATAGTTTGGGATGTGAATAAATACTTCCTCGGGTTATGGTAAAACACATCCGCCGTTTCAATCAAAATTGGCAGTTCATTTGTGTGCATGGAAATGTACTTGTCATATTCTCCTGGATTTTCCGATCGTAATTTTCTCAACAAAAAACACGAGATTAAAAAACTACAGAGGGCAAAAGAAAGTAAGATATTCCATTTCTTTCATTTTTTTTATTAAAGTTATCGTGTTTGTCTGTAACTTTTTAATCTTCTGTGCGTGAGCTGAAGAATATCTGTAAGTGATAGCAGAAATGAACTAGAAGATGTAACCTTAGATAAGACTGGCTAGAATACATTGGCCACAACCTCTCTGGTTATGACACATGATCATTCTCTATACAATCTATACAGCTCCTTTGTTCCTCCGGTGCATCTTTGCCATACGTCAGCCAGCTTGGCCACGAAAACGATTCTGATACATGACTACATGCGTGAAGATCGCCTTAGTTAACTGACGAGATTACAAGATGTGTTCTGCAGCGTATATCTGAATTTGGCAGCACTAATTGGACCTAATATTAAGCATATTAAAAACAACATTAAAAGAACACATGCTTAATTCTAAACCAAATGTTCGCTTGATTATCACAAGCCAACAGCCAATTGTAGGACTTGAACATCGTTTTTGAATCGAAATCAAAAGGTCACACGTATTTTTAGCAGTGTGAAATGAAATAAGTACGTTTGTGAGCTGGCATTCGGGTTCTGGGCGGCATAACAAATGAGATCGTGCAGAGTCTTTTGACAAGGCATATCGGGAGATTATCCCTGCTGGGATGATTGACACATGATGTGACCGAGGTGCGCAGTAACATTGAATGTGCCGTATTCGCGCAGATTCACAACAGAAATCGAGTGATGCAACACGGGAGATTAAATGATTCTGGAATTAAATACTCAGCCTATGAAATATACATATTAGTCTCATCCATGATCTCCAGCGTGCCGACATCGTATCTCGTCTTTGGTATGTAGAGACTGTGCAACGGTCTATTGGTGTAGGAGCTTTTGTAATCTCATGTTACAGCATTCTACTTCATCTTCTACTGGCGATAAGAATTGTTTTAAGACGATCGTGAACGCTGGAACCTGGTGCTACCGACATGGATTAATCGAAACGTATAAGGTAGCAAATACACGTGTGCATTTTAAAATGTTTTCATTAATATTATCGTCTGGATGATTCAAAATATTAATTTCCACATTATACCGAATATTGGCATGAGAAATCTTTCTTAACCCTTCTAGGCCTAGGGGATTATGTACCTTGACCCAATGATATGGTGTGGTAAGTTTAAATCCTCTATCTCAAGGGGAAAGAACAATATTGATGGGGTGGGGGAGGCGACAGGTCCCAAAAATCGCCCAGGTCACATAGGGTTAACGATGCCTAACGAATGTATCGTATAGACAATTGCATGGCGCCAATTGTTTTCATCGTCTGGTGTGATTTTTCGCGATAACAGCGGCCTTGGCATTGCTGCAACTTCACGGCCTGGAACAGAAGGCTATTCCTGAGATGATAAATTATGGGGGTGAAAGTCTAAGAACATTCATCGTAAAGATAACATGTTTACTCGATCTGACAATTAAGGGATTTCCCAATTGATTTCTATGGGAGCAGTAGATAAAGCTTTTGTTCCTTTGAGAGAGCAGACAAAACTGTTTTTGCTCCAGACTATTTATTCATAGGTTGGTGTTTGTCTTCACGTCTGAACTTTTGGTTAGAAGGAAGTAATTAATTTCCCAATCCCTGGCCATGTTAAAGGGCATGATTTCAATAAAAGAAATCTACTTTTACTGAAACCAGACCGGTAATTCCCGGATACTGTGTTCAATCACAATAGGCCAATGATCACATAGACTGAACGAAAACTCGGTGTCGTCCCGTCCCAATTCGACTGAAACAAGGCCGAATGGGGCGACCGATTTTTGCTACTTCCAGGTTGACGACAATACCGAACTGTCACCGTCAACAGAGACGGCTGAACAAGTGGGGTGGGGGATTCCAGGAGGGCCATGCCCCCCCCCCTTCCCCCCAATATTTTTTTCAGCAAAAAAACGACAAATAACCAAAAACAGAAAAAAATAAGAGACAGATAAAAAAAACGATAGAGTAAAACGAAAAATGTATATCTGTATTGAATGCAGATTTAACTTTCCAATAAGCATGAAAGGCAACCTTGCTCATTCCATCATCTCAATTAAGGGTGGGGTGGGGGAGGATTTGTCTAAATGTCACACTCAAGTTTGTTTCACTCATATGGTGACAAAGTCTGGATGGTGGAGGAAGTCGGAGTACCCGCGCGTCGGCAAGTAACTGACAAACTTTCGCACATGCACCAGCTGGGCTCGAACCCGTGCCGGTTCAGTGGTGTGAAACTAGCGATGACCAGCGAAACGCCTTAGACCACTCGGCCATCGAAGGCCCAAATTAAGTCATGGTTCGTCTATCAAATCCGAGCCATGACTGATACCTCATACACCGCAACGAATATCAGCTACTTCAATCGGAAATATTCGTGAGCTTATGACCTCTCCGAACATGCCCATATTTGAATGAATTAAGCGCCAAGCAATGTCTCCATCTGGTTGCTTTGGAGGCAGATATTTATAGGCTATCCGAGAATTTTCCTTATTTAATATAAGCCCTCACGTGGTTTCCTCTCGGACTTCAAAGATTCTGTCCTTCAGCTTCTTCTCTACATAAACTGGGTCTTCATCTAATTACCGACATCCCACGAAGGTAGGGTATTGCCCCAAAACGCCACCCGTTCATTGGTTGATATCTTAAACGGACAGTTCCAGTAATAATTGTTCAACCCTAATCTGCCTACATGGCCTAGTACGGAGATAGGAGTATACAGAACTGCATTATGGAGGATGGCTCATTCACACTCGTATGTTGACCTGCGTTCGGCTCCCCAAGTAGAAAACATCCGTGTTGGTGACATGATAAAAACTTAATGAACCTTTCGATTGAAATGATATATATTTAATATTTAAATTATTTCTACGTCCGAACATCCTCATTTTCTTGGCGGGGAATATTGGGGGAAAAATGTTGTGAGAAACAACAAAACCGGCAAAACAAACAGAGTTTACACATGCGAAGATTTCTTGTTTTATTACTCGAAAATACGCCAGAACGAGTCTCCGGCCATCTAAGACCATTGGAGCTTCCGGGGCATGGGCGGCCCCTGCACCCTCGCCTATTTGTGCTGTGATAGTGACCCTTCAATCACCAAATGCTTCCGCCGTGCCTGGTAAATAACGCCAGTGCTTGGAGGATTTGCGTGATTTGCACATGTGTCAAGTGCAAGCGTTCATTTGGGAGATTCTATTTCACAAGTCGGTGGGAAAAGGGATGTCTGCTTTCATACAAGACACAATCGAATAAAACAAAAAAAAATTACAAAATGGAATCTCTTTCTCAAGTTTAACTGTTGTTTCCATCGTGAAATTGATTAAAAAAGCAACACAAATAGGCCTACATGCACATATGTTCAACAAAGCCTGACTCAGCTCACATAATCTGATATAGATATTAGGGCGCGGGCTTCGCCCTTGTCCTAACATGTAAACTTTCCCAAACTAGCTATGCGTAAAATAACCATTGAGCACACCTATGAAAACATTATTTCCTAATTTGCGGCAGAAAACCCAGCATTAACGTCTGCAAATACTAAAATACAACATTGTTATTTCCATTCTAATTCCACTTCTTCATTTACAAAGTAATTTAATATCATTACTTTAGAAATTGGTGCATATTTAACCACATTCGATGAAACATAAAACATGCTCGTTCATGCCGTTGTAATACTCAAGTTTTCCTTGGAGCCCAGGTGTTCGTCAGATGTTCATGAAATAGACGACCGAGAGCGATCGCGTAGCATGTCGAAACAATTTGAGGCCGTTAATGCAAATTTTACGGTCGCAAATATTTTCAGCTGACCAGTCGGGTACACGGATTAAATGGGATGGTATCAGAAGGTATACATGTGTATGGTTGGCGGTGGGCGACAGAAACCGGTTGCAAAGCATAGGATTAATCGATTTAGACCTCGATCTAAGCTCACCAGTCAAATTATTGCTTCAATTCTTCGGGCCTAAATGGTTCAAACCGCGGAATAAATCGATTTAGATTAGGAATAAATCAATGTGGAAATAAGTTTTATTTAATCCGCGGACTTGGGCGTTTTATACCTCGAAATAAAAGGATCAAGTTCTAGGCTTTAGTCCACAAATCAAAATCGAGTTACTAGTTCAATGTTTTCTTCATTCAAGAGACATATGATTGGATAGAGAAAACAACGGACTAGAAACTCGGTTTTGATTGGTGGACTAAAGCCTAGGATTTGATGCACCGTAACGCAAACATTTACTTCTAAAAATTCACATCTGGCTTTTCAAATAAATATCGGCCTCTACAACCCCCCCTCCCCTCCCCCCACCCATATTTCGAAACCAGCCAGCAGTATTGGTATGTGGTTGTTTTGCACATCTCGTACTGATAGTGGAGGCGCTGTGCTCTAGTAAATAAAATATCTCCATTGTGTCCATATGGGCAAATAGAAATAGCACAAGTGTACTTACTTTTCACACTTATACTGTATGGTAATCATGAACGGTGTCTGCGTACTGAATTTTGAATTTGGCTCCGAGATTATCAAAAAAATCTGAGAACTTCCAACATAAATGTATCATTTGCTTCACAATAAAGATGATTGACGTGATTTTAAATTCCATCGCAGTGATAAGTTGCATTTGAGTGAGGTGAAAAGTTAAAAAAAAATTTGAATGGGATGTTTACATTTATCAAGGGATTCAGAACCAATTCATTGTTTTGCATTCATGACAACTACATGAGAGAGACTATTTTGTAAAGCATTAAGGAAGAAGAGGATGTTCATTTCTAGACGTTGAATTTGTTTACAAATTTCAGTATTCATTCATCATGTTGATAATCAATGAAAAGGGGGGGAGGGGGGGTCACCATACGCATTAAAAAAAAATAGGGCAGCCAAATGTATGTATCACTTAAAAGCCAATCTCTCAGAATACATAGGGAGATTTGTCTTTTTTCTTGCTTTTGCTCAATAAATCAAACTTCCTGACGTCTAATTTTCCCCCATTTTACTACATATAGTTCTTTTTGAATATGTAATAAGGCCCTTCCAGTCTTATGTCTAGGAGGGGGTTGGGAATATTATCGGAGGTTCATTTGTTAGCCAGTTACAAGTTCCATTTTTGTTGAAAGTGAATAAGAGTGAATTTTTGCGGGATTTCAGACGCATAAACTTCAATTCCAGGAGCATTTTACACCCTCAAACCGTTGAATCTAAAATGCTTTTCGTCAGTCCTATCACACTACAGAACCGCCAGTAATAAGCATAAATGATTCTGTTCTGTCAGATGTCAGTTTTTTGTAGATTTTTATCCGATTTTGAGGTGTCTGGAAACTTTTGTAACGAAATTAGTCAGTTTTGGAAAATTTGACAAATCACCATGTTGTAGCCTCATCATTGACAAATCACCATGTTGTAGCCTCATCATTGACAAATCACCATGTTGTAGCCTCATCATTGACAAATCACCATGTTGTAGCCTCATCATTGACAAATCACCATGTTGTAGCCTCATAAAGAGAAAGGAACGTCCGCTACTCCCTTAAAAGGAACGACAGCAGTTCACCCAGATTAGAATCCATCCGATAATATTTTGACATTTCCTCGGATTATAGTAAAAACACATCCGCCGTTTCGATCCAAATTGACAGGGAAATGTACTTGCCATCTTTTCCTACATGATCTTTGACATTGTAATTTTCTGAACAAAAGTCTGAGATACTATACAGAGGATACTATACAGTAAGATATCTTTTGTTTTAGATTAAAGTTATGTTTTCTGCATAATTTCGATTTTCAGATCTGCACTCAGGAGTTAAAGAATATCTGGAAGAAATAGGGATTGATAAGAAGGTCTTGAACGCCGGAATTGGTGCCATGCACAGATATGTATTCGAGCAACTAAGATCGCTAATGAACATTGACCACATTTAATCTCTACTAAAAATTACGGTAATTGATGCAAAAGATCTTTGCTGACGATGCCTAACAAATGCTCATATAGTCAATTGTATGACGTCAGATACTTTTCATCATCTGATTTTTTTGCGATAGCATTGTTGCATTTTCATGGACTTATACAGAGGGCTATTCCCGAGAGGGTAGAAGTACAATTATGCGATTAAAAGCTTGAGCACACTCATCGTAAAAATAACATGTTTACTCGATCTAACACTTGAGGGATTTCTCTTTTGATTTCTATAAAAGCTGGCGCTTTAGAGCTTCTTTTCAGTCGGCAGAAAAGATGAATACATACGCTCGAGACTATTTACAGGTTGGTGGTCACGTTTGACCTCATCCTCGCTAAAACCTGGGATATCTCTATTCTATACAGATACCCCTTGAAAACATGGGGATGAAATGTGTTCATTCAAAATGCCGCTGTTTTCAGCCAATTAGCAAAGCAACATTTAGTGTGTCTGCATTTTCTGGTCATATCATCTGTATACTCCTGGTGGAACCCGACCCATCTGGCCCTTATATACACTACACAATTTCCGTGTGAGCTGTAGTTGAAATGTGAAAAACTTGATATAAACCATTTTGTTGAATACACAGAATAACTGCAAGGCGTTGGGTCTTCAATTTGAGTCTCGAGGAACAGGGTTGTGAAGTGGTACAATTGTTTAAAATTATCTTTGTCGGCCACCATCCCCCGTAATGATATAACATGGTAAACAGGCCCAGGCCACTTTACTCGTATACCGGGGCAAACGGGCCCAGGCAAATCTTTGTCG
This sequence comes from Hanleya hanleyi, assembly GCA_036873755.1. Taxonomy (NCBI): domain Eukaryota; kingdom Metazoa; phylum Mollusca; class Polyplacophora; order Lepidopleurida; family Hanleyidae; genus Hanleya; species Hanleya hanleyi. Next base: position 5,595 of record JAVTVY010020004.1, on the reverse strand, counting down.
AGAGACACAGAATACTAGAGCTGAGATGATACAATTATGTGAAAACATGTCGTAGAACATATACTACTCGTACATTTAAGTGATTCCCCATCTGATTTCTATAAACGGTACCGATAACACGTATTTCCAATCGAAGGAATAGACTGAAATATTTTCTCGAGAATGTAGACAACTCTTTATCCTTGGTTATCTGGTACTGCTTCTATATGTCCCTAACATAAATCAACTTTATTCCCCGACCCCTCTCGCCCGTAGGACATCCCAATCCACTCTAGTCGGATGAGGCCTGGGGGATCATCCGTGGATCCCTGCGTACCTATTGCACTGCTGGATAGTCCATTGTAATATAAAAACGAGTCATTAAATCCAGACGATATTATTGATATGTTTGAGTTCCTGGAACGATTCATTACGAAACATATAGACACGTAACGTAAATTTATCAGCTGCTTCACAATTAAGATGATTTAGGTGATTTTAAATTCCATGACAGAGATATGTTGATTTGAGGTGAAAAGTTCCTGTTTTTCTGTCCTTCAATACGGTGTGTATACGTTATCTGGGGAATTCAGAACCAATTTTTCGTGTGCATATGACAGCCTCACGAGAAATGATATTTTTTATAACCTGTAAAGGAACGACAGCAGTTCACCGAGATTAAACTCCATCTGACAATAGTTTGGCATGTGAATACTTCCTCGGATTATGGTAAAACACATCCGCCGTTTCAATCAAAATTGGCAGTTCATTTGTGTACATGGAAATGTACTTGTCATATTCTCCTGGATTTTCCGAATGTAATTTTCTCAACAAAAAACTCGAGAATAAGAAACTACAGAGAGCAAAATGAAGGAAGATATTCCATTTCTTTCTCTTTTTTTTAAATTAAAGTTATCATGTTTGTAACTTTTTAAACTTCTGTGCTTGAGCTAAAGAATATCTGTGAGTGATAGCAGAAATGAACTAGAAGATGTAACCTTAGATAAGACTGGCTAGAATACATTGGCTACCTCTCTAGTTATGACACATGATCATTTTTTGTACAAGCTATACAGCTCCTTTGTTCCTCCGGTGCATCTTTGCCATACGTCAGCCATCTTGCCATGTAATTATTACAGCACTATTCTTTAGACAGCGGGCTGTGTGTATATAATCAGTTGATCACATGGGACTGTAAACACTTAACAAACAGAATAATAACTACCCATCAGCATATTTCCAGACAGTTACACAAGCATCAAGAATGGTCTGATATGCGCCCACGGCGGGATTCTATAGACTTTCCGTCGCTTTTACATAATAGAGGCAGCTGTGGAATCATTCTCGTGACAGAGAATCGCTTCTGGTCTGTTACCACATTGAATTCTCTGTGAGTAAGATTATTATCAGGACTTGACTTCCCTAGAACATTGATTGGCCATTATACCTGACTGATTCAGAAATGGTTTGTGATATATTTTAAAATGATTCTATAATATTTGACTCTCAAATATATCAAAATCACCTTTTCAGATTTTAATCGGAAAACAATCTGTGCCAGTTTGATTGGCAACCTCCAAAATTTGCCGCAATAGTGTCGGGCGGGATGACCCTATCTCTGGCTGTCTAATCTCCAAAAAATGGTGAGGATTGGATGCTGAAGATGTGCTCAACCATTTTACTACAAATTAAGGCGATGTTTTAGTGGTTTGAGACCTCTTGACCCGACTATCACACAGGCACGACTCTGTTGAGATTGCTGTGAAATAACTTTTTTATGTCAAATCAAGATTTTTATATTTTTCTCAAAAGTTTTGGGTGCCACCACTTTCAAACAATAACGCAATAACGGATTTCTGGGGGAAATATGGACGACGTCTTATGAATACTTGTTGAACTTATGTACGGTAGTCTAGAATATAAAACTCGCTTGAGAACGGATGGAGAGGGGCCATTATATATACAACAATACTGATAACTCCTCAGCGATTTTGTCCTTCAATGGTCACCTTCAATGACCACCATGCAGGTGGTTGTGTTGCTGTAACATATAAAATCGGTGTTGACAAAGTTTGAAAACGCTTGAAACGACTTATTCATGCAATAGAAATATGAAACATAGACATGTTATTTCAATCAGACATATTCTCAGAAGTTTTCGCCACATTTGACAATCTTTGTTATATATCAGTTAGTAGTATACAGTACGTAAATTGTTGAGATACCCCCCCACTGCGCATGCGCAGAACCTTGTGTGACGTCATAAGTGTATGGGCATTGGGGGGTTATTGGGGGGTTGGGGGGGGGTTATTGGGGAGGTGTGCAAAAAAAAAAAGTTCCGGCAAAAAAAAAAAAAAAAAAAAAAAAAATGTATTCATACGCGGTGATGCGGTTTGGCCGCGGTTTTGGCGGTGATTCGGTCTCGGGAAAAAGCTTCCGCGGAGAAAAAGTAGTCCCTAGATAAAATGGTCCGATGGGGTCGAGTGAGGTATCAAAGTGAAGCTTAGGTGAAGGGGCTGACATATCGGCCTTCTGCGCATGCGCGGCGGCCGAAGGGTATGAAAATAGCCTTTTTGGAGCTATGGGAGCCCCTAGTTGACCGATGGGGTCGAGTGAGGTATCAAAGTGAAGCATTCAATGAGATGTGGGAGGTGGGTACAAGATGGCCGCGAGTAGTTTGTTAAATCTGTGAGAGCTGTTCATCACTCACTGTGAGTCTGTTTATGTGCATGTTATGACAGTGATCATTGTAACAGTGCATTACTGTCTCCCATGTTTGTTAAATCTGTGAGAGCTGTTCATCATGTGTGGGAGGTGGGTACAAGATGGCCGCGAGTGTGAGTGAGTGTAAGATGTGGGAGGTGGGTACAAGATGGCCGCGAGTGTCATGATGTGGGAGGTGGGTACAAGATGGCCGCGAGTAGTTTGTTAAATCTGTGAGAGCTGTTCATCACTCACTGTGAGTCTGTTTATGTGCATGTTATGACAGTGATCATTGTAACAGTGCATTACTGTCTCCCATGTTTGTTAAATCTGTGAGAGCTGTTCATCATGTGTGGGAGGTGGGTACAAGATGGCCGCGAGTGTGAGTGAGTGTAAGATGTGGGAGGTGGGTACAAGATGGCCGCGAGTAGTTTGTTAAATCTGTGAGAGCTGTTCATCACTCACTGTGAGTCTGTTTATGTGCATGTTATGACAGTGATCATTGTAACAGTGCATTACTGTCTCCCATGTTTGTTAAATCTGTGAGAGCTGTTCATCATGTGTGGGAGATGGGTACAAGATGGCCGCGAGTGTGAGTGAGTGACATGTGGGAGGTGGGTACAAGATGGCCGCCACATCTTGAGGTAGAAATGCTGTTAATCTATCTCATGAACATCTATCTGCATGTTGCTTGTCTGACTGTAATGATGTGGGAGGTGGGTACAAGATGGCCGCGAGTGTCATGATGTGGGAGGTGGGTACAAGATGGCCGCGAGTGTGAGTGAGATGTGGGAGGTGGGTACAAGATGGCCGCTTGGCCGCCAGTGTGAGTGACATGTGGGAGGTGGGTACAAGATGGCCGCCACATCTTGAGGTAGAAATGCTGTTAATCTATCTCATGAACATCTATCTGCATGTTGCTGGTCTGACTGTAATCATGTGGGAGGTGGGTACAAGATGGCCGCGAGTGTCATGATGTGGGAGGTGGGTACAACATGGCCGCGAGTGTGAGTGAGATGTGGGAGGTGGGTACAAGATGGCCGCCAGTGTGAGTGACATGTGGGAGGTGGGTACAAGATGGCCGCCAGTGAGTGGAAGATGTGGGAGGTGGGTACAAGATGGCCGCCAGTGTGAGTGAGATGTGGGAGGTGGGTACAAGATGGCCGCGAGTGTGATTTGGTGGGAGGTGGGTACAAGATGGCCTGCATTATGGGCCATATCCAAGATGGCGGCACGTATGTTCAAGATGGCGGCACATCCGGTGTCGAAAACTGGCCATTCCGTCGGGATGTGGTCACCTAGTGTCGAAAACTGGTCCTTGTATGGGTCCTGCTAGACGTTTTGACGCCATGATATAGACCGGAGAGAGAGAGAAAACAACAACAACAAGGATGACACATGAGGGAACAACAACAACAAGTTTTTTTTCATATAGTTTATTTTCCCCTCCATCATAACATACCCACGCTGGGGGAGCCGCGTTGGGTATGTTTACAATTCAAGAAAGACTCTTGTCCAATCAGAGACCGCCATTTGCATCTGTCCTATTCATTCCTGTCCGTTAGATGTATTCTTGTCCAATCAGAAGTCGCCATTTCAGAGAGTTCCTTCTTCGGTCATGTTCATTCTGAACCGTTTATTCTAATCATCGTCGGCCAGGCCTGGATATTCTTCGGGCAGCATGTCCTGAAACAGTTGTTTGCGCATTTTGATCGCATTTTCCAGGGCCTCGGTGGGTGGTAAACCCATATCCTCTTCCAAGTGACGCTTGGTCTTCATGATGGACCTGTGCGTGGGGTCCCCTTTCATTTCAAGCGGTAGTAAGGTATACTGTTCATAGATCGCCATGGCTGTTTTCCTGATGCGGGGGCGCATTTGGGTGTACGTCTGTTGTAAATTATCCTCTCCGGCGTCCTCGATCGCTTCAGCGTGAGTATTGATAGCTGCTGTCACAATACGATCCCAGAAGGTAGGTTCTGCCTCACTTTCCTGGGATGAAGGCTGATTCTCTGAGGTCAAGCTCTCCATATCAGTAGATAGACTGTCAGCCATCTTGGATTCGGTATCAGTCGATGCACTCTCATCAATCTCTGTATCAGTATCTGCCTCAACGGGCTCCTCGGCGTCTTCAGTCCCATGTATATTTTTCTGGTGTCGCATCATATCGTAATGTCTGGTGAACGTGCGTTCGCACTCAGAGCAAGTGTAAGCCATGTTGACGGTTGAACGTCGACTGTGCGTGTTTTTGGAAATACGCTTGCTTTTATAGACAGTAACGCCCATCAACGCTTAGCCTAACGCTTCAACGCCCTGGTGAATTAGCTCAGAAGCTCTGATTTTCATGGAATTGACACCAATTCATCGAAATGCAGTGACGCCCGTCAACGCCCGTCGTTACGCCTTAACGCTCGTCTCAACGCTTCAACACACTTTCTTAATGCTTTAACGTTGTTTAATGATGCGTTCGAACAAATGTTTCTTTTGTGCTATTGCTCTGACATACGCCGCTTTCCAGTTCACGCCCGAGGTTTTCAACATCGACGCTGTTCTTTCAATTTCCATATGAACTGGGTCCTTATCCAACAATTTCATATGGGTCAGTAAGTCGACATACTGCTGACGTAAAGCCCGTCGTAGTCTGGGTGCCAATCTGTTATGGGCTAAAATTGCAGCTTCCTCTTTCGAATACCCTTTGCGTTGAAACTTGTTTCCTGTGGCCTCCAACATCCCGCCCATCTCGGCGTCCATACTTTCTTGAACAAATCCTTCCATAGCCTCGAGTTCACATTATGTTCTTCAACCTCGGGTTGGGCCTTCACGGTTGGGTGATATTCCAGGACTGATGGTATGAAGCGGGCCCGCTGTATGGGGTGGGCTTCTGCTGCTGCTCTGCCAAGAGTGCACTCGGCGGAT
>JAVTVY010020000.1:0-75754 GCA_036873755.1 Hanleya hanleyi | reverse complement strand
AGGTGAAATATTTATACATGCGGCCTTTGAATGTCCTATTGAACCTTTCCACCACGGAAGCCTTGGTCTCGTTGTACGTATGGAAGAAAAACACCTTCTGGGCTTTCAGAAACTGTTGGAACGGTCTGTTGAGGAATTCCGTGCCTTCGTCGGTTTGCAAATACAAAGGTTTGCGCCCAGTCTTGAAGATGTCTTTGAACGCCGCTATGAGATTCGCCCCCGTTTTCGTCCGGATGGGTACCACCCACGCATACTTGGATAGAATATCGATGCACGTCAAGATATATCGATTCCCATCGTTGTGTTTGGCAAAGGCGCTCATATCGACCAAATCCGCTTGCCACTGGGCATCTATTCCTTCCACGATGACCCGGTTCCGTAGAAAATGGCGACGGACAGATCGATGTAAGGTATAGGTGTCTTGTTTTCTTAACCAATCTCGGACTTGGGCACGTTGTATCCTCTGGGGTTTGGCCGCTCGATAGAGAGCCGACAAGGCACTATAGGCCGCCGGACTGTCGGGACTGTAGTATAAGTTATCCAACACCTTCTCCCAGCGCTTCATGGTGACAAAATGATGATGGACCCTCGTTCTATCGTTTATTTATAACGGGTATATCTTGGGCCGGAGTTTCTTTCTGATTTTCTTCGTGGGCTTCCACAGTGGCCATGGTAAATGACCAGTCCAACTCGTCTGATGACCGCTTGATAAGCACTTGATCCACATCTACCACGGCATCTTCCAATGCAGACCATAGATCAAGGTGAAGTGTAAAATGCACTGTACCCCCATCTAGCCGAACCAATTGAGCAAAGAAAGGGCCGCGTCGGATGTACACATCGTGACACAAGTGGATGAGGTCGCCGTCCAGTTCACCAGACAACACCCGTTTGAATTTGGTCCAGCCCTCTCGGGACAGACGAATATGAGCCGGGCACGGTTGTGTAGGGTCCGCATCACAGATGTCTCCCACCTCCTCCATGATATCGACCTTATGCGCATACACGTGCAGGAAAACCTCGGGGGTCAAGCTGAGATACGCCAGTATTATATGCTCCGTCATGGTCAGTACGTGAATGGTACCAGATTTGACTGTCTCTCGTATTTATAGGGAGAACCCCGTGAGATGAAAGGATCAGGTGGTCATGTCACTGGGCTGACTGAGTCTAGCCGGGTAATCAATGGCATCGTCGTCGGGTTCATGTAGTTGTTCATGGGGTTCAGCCAGCGCGTCGTCCATAGCACGAGCCCACGCCAACTGGTCTGATGATCGTTCGTCCGGTGTAAACAGCTGGTCCACAATAGGCACCACTTTCTCCAAGGCTGACCACAGAGAGGGGCCTAGGGTGAAGCCTCGCGTAGGGTCTTGATAGCGGCCCAGGCGTAGGAAGAGGGAGGTACGGTATACGTAGATGGCATTGTCTATGTGGATGAGGTGTCCGTCGAGCTCACCGCTCAACACCCGTTTAAATTTGGTCCAGCCGTCACGCTGTAGCGTCACCGTATTCGATATGGTCTCAGCGGGCGCCCAGCAAATAGCTCCACGGTCTTCCACCAGGGTGACTTTATCTTCATAGACGTGTAACCCCACCTGGGGTGTAAGGGGCAGGATGGCTCGTAGGTCGGATGACATGCTTGCTCCAAATGTCGAACGGTGAATGACACACACTCTGTCTCACCCTCGTATTTATAGTCCCACTGTCAATACCACAGCGCCAGGGTCAATAGGGCACAGACTAGTGTGAGGCCAACCAGCCAGCGCTGGTTCCGGCGTGAGCGCTCCTGGTCCATAGCGCGAGCATCAAGGATGGCTGTCATAGTCCAGTAGTGGTGAGTGATGGCACGCCTCTCCATCGAGTGCACTCTGTGGAGGACCGCTTCTGTGAACTCGTTCAGGATCTGGTGTCGTCCCAGGTTGTCGTCGCCATCTGCAAACATGGACCGGACCACTGCTCGGTAACCCGTGAATGAATTCACCGCGGTGGCATGCTGTAAAATGCGAGTCGCACAGGGCTGGATCTCCGTCATGGCTCTGGAACCGTAGAAATGAAAGTGTGGGATCCAGAGAGACGTGTTTTATAGACCAGATGTAGCTCTACGGGTGTAGTCCGTGATACGTACTATTCTGATGGGTTAGTGCAAAAAAAGGAGCAACAACAACAACACAGATTACAGGTCAATCCTTTTTATTATGCGTGAACATCATAGGAATGCATGTACTGACCTGTCTGTGTGGGTTTCCCACAATGGCGTTCACCTTCGTGTCTTTTCGGGTACGTCCGTGTCTTTTCGTTAAAGTGCGTGTATTTTCGGTAAAGTCCGTGTCTTTTCGGATCAGTGACGTCCGTGTCTATCATCCGGGTACTTCGCGTCTGCGCAATGCGGCTCAGTCGTACACCAGTACACCAGTCTCGATCCTCCACTTGGGGTAGAGTGTGCTAAAAATAGATTACCAGCTAGCGTACTATAAAAGGGAAGGGGCCTTGCCGTTTCATCAGACACTCTATCAACCACCAAGATGTTCACTTGCACAACTTGCCAGAAGCAGTTTACTCGTCTAGATAATTTACGACGCCACGAGGCCTCCACCCACAACGATGCACGGTATACTTGCATAACCTGCGCACGGTCATTTAATCGGGAGGATCAGTTACTGCGCCACGAACGTTCATTCCACGAGGGCGCGACGGAACAATGTAAGGACTGTGGTCAACTCTTCAAACGACGCAGTCAGTTGAGACGGCATCAGCGTTTGATTCATGCCCCGTCTCCACGGTTTTGGCGACAACTTCCTACTGAAGAGGAGCCGCGGAAGGCCAGACCCAGTGAAGATAAGCCCGGGGAGACGAACGCCACTGGTGATGCGATCACGGAGAGCCCGCCTATACCCACAGTTGGGAAGAGCCTGGATTTCCAGCCGGACCCCACCGTTACGGTTTCGAGTGATACGTCATACATCGAACATTTTCTGGACGAGCCCATAAATGTTCCTAGCGATCTCTTACCCGAATATCATCCAGAGAGTGACACCTCTCGGCGCCATTGGACCATGACACGGCACTGTTTCCACCGTCATCGCCCTATTCAAGATATCTACAATTTCCCACTGACCAAGCTCACCCGTCTACGCAGCTACGTGGAAACCATCTTCAATGACCAACCTACGGCCTTCACGTTAAATGTAGCATTTGGGTACATGTTATGCCATAAGATGACGGGTGAATTGCGCTATTTCTATTCCAGTGCCATCCACCCAGTGTACGACCAACCGTTTACCATCATTGACCGGAGGTCACTAGAGATGATGCTGGACCAAGTGGAACAATTGGATGTCTTGGGATGGGCCCAACAACAACGACCCAACACCAAGTGGACAGTGAAGAGGGTGACCAATGTTACATTTTCCTTACCAAGGTGATTCACCACCGCCATCGGTTGAATGCGTCACTCGTGCACTGATGAATATCATATCGTACATACTCTCTATGCTGATCATTGACTTGAGCTCAGTAAACATTAAATGTGACGGTGCGTTAAAACATGGTGTTTGATATTTCAATTTTGTTTTGCTGTGAACATACTAAGCATACCCAGGGCGGTTCCCCCAGCCTGGGTATGATGTAACATTGGGGATAATAAACTGTATGAACATTGCTGAACTTGTCGTTATTCATATTGGACCGTCTGACCTGGAGGTGACCTTTGACCTTTTGACCCGCGTCCGCGCGGGCACTTCCGGGGATGACGCGCGCGCTGCGGCCGGGGCGCGCTGCGGGGGGCGCCGGGGCGGGGGCAGGAAAACACCCCGGAGGGTTGAACGTTGGAACTCTTCTGGGTTTGGAGGTAGTTTTAGTGAAAAACCCGGAAGTGACATGGGACCCATACAGGGTCCAGTTTTCGACACTAGGTGACCACATCCCGACAAAAATGGCCAGTTTTCGACACCGGATGTGCCGCCATCTTGAACACACGTGCCGCCATCTTGGATATGTCCCATAATGCACCGGGTCAAAATACTCGCTTCTGATTGGACGAGAGCTCCGTGGCGGATTTGAAATACTCGCTTCTGATTGGACGAGAGCTCCGCATTGCATCTGCGCATGCGCAGAATGATATTCCTACCGCACACCCAGCCCATTAGATGACCCTTCACATAAGCTTCACTTTGATACCTCACTCGACCCCATCGGATCATTAGGGACTCCCCTACATCCCAAAACGTCTATGCGCATGCGCAGAATCGTGACAACGCCCGAGCCGCTAGTCCAGTCAGATGCCCCTTCACATAAGCTTCACTTGGATACCTCACTCGACCCCATTGGACCATGAGTAGCTCCCCTAGCTCCCAACACGTCTATTTCCATACCCTTGGGCCACCGCGCATGCGCAGAAGGCCGATATTTCAACCCCACATCCAGCCCATCAGATGCCCCTTCACATAAGCTTCACTTTGATACGTCACTCGACCCCATTGGACCATGAGTAGCTCCCCTAGCTCCAACACGGCTATTTTCATACCCTTGGGCCACCACGCATGCGCAGAATGGTGACAACGCCCAAGCCGCTAGTCCAGTCAGATGCCCCTTCACATAAGCTTCACTTTGATACCTCACTCGACCCAATTGGACCATGAGTAGCTCCCCTAGCTCCAAAACGGCTATTTTCATACCCTTGGGCCACCGCGCATGCGCAGAATGACGCTATGTCAACCCCACACCCAGCCCATCAGATGCCCCTTCACATAAGCTTCACTTTGATACGTCACTCGACCCCATTGGACCATTACTGGCTTCCCTAGCTCCAACACGGCTATTTTCATACCCTTGGGCCACCACGCATGCGCAGAATGACGCTAGTTCAATCCCACACCCAGCCCATTAGATGCCCCTTCACCTAAGCTTCACTTTGATACCTCACTCGACCCCATCGGACCAGTAGTAACTCCCCTAGACTCCAACACGGCTATTTCCATACCCTTGGGCCACCGCGCATGCGCAGAATGACGCTAGTTCAACCCCACACCCAGCCCATCAGATGCCCCCTCACATAGGTTTCACATTGATACATCACTCGACCCCACTGGACCAGTAGTAACTCCCCTAGCTCCAATTCCATATCCTTGGTCCACACGAGTTGTCTCCCTTGCGTCAATGTGTGCAGATGGCGCTACGGTCGACGCCGTGATGGGGAAAGGGCGTCCCCGCACCATCCTGGAACCGCCATTTTTGTTTGTTGTTTTCTTGCGGAGATACACGGGACAATAAACACTCGACCCTAGGGTGGTACAGATGCTAGACTGATCCTATTAACATGGTACAACACCTATAGATTATGTTTATTACTAGGACGTCAGCGAAATACTAGTACCCATCCTCCGCATAGCAGAACTGTACAACCCAGAACAAGTCAGGACATGCCTTGATCTCTCACTCGATGCCGCCATTTTGACCACCACCAGTTTGGGAGTCAATGACGGCATGGGGAAAAACCCCAGACAAACAAGTCTATACATGTCCAAAGGTCACGCCTCATTCACACCAACCGATAACCTTCACTTTCATACCTCACTCGACCCCATCGGACCATGCAGCGTATTTCCAGTCTAGGGACTACTTTTTCTCCGCGGAGGCAGACCGCATCACCGCCAGGACCACATCACCGTGGAGGAATACATCCAGTCAAATTTTACTCGCTTCTGATTGGACGAGAGCCGCCCCGTGACCGTCCCCAATATGCAAATTTCTGAGGTCAAATTTTACTCGCTTCTGATTGGCTGTCACCTCCTCGTTTCCTCCTCAATTATGCAAATTTCTGAGGTCAATGGACGTTTAAATGCTCTTTACCTACTACTAACGAATGACCCCCATGTCGAGTGTACATCATTTTGTTAGCACCATTTGAAACAGCTTCGTCGCCATATATATTGTCTAATCATTGGAGATTATCAGACGAAGCCATTAACAAATCCCACATAACCAACCAAATCAACGTCTCCAATAATTACGACGATGAAGTCGTTTTCAAGGGCGCTCTGTATTATTTAGACTGTACGGGCTACCGATTTCAAATGACTATCAATGATACAATATATTCAACATATTGAATAAAAAAGTTGAGAATTGTTTTAGGCGAATATAGTTTACTTCATTTCTTTCAGAGAGTTATGAAACAGGAACTGCATGTACTCAATGCTGTCTATGCAGTCCTGACATCATTGTATCCCCCTGTCAGATAGGAGGTTACAAACAATGAATGAGCTACGAGAAAGAACACGAATTTCCATTCTGTATTCTATAGGTATTAGAGAGCAGAGGAGATCATATTTCTGATTATTAACATTTGTACAATTCTATGTTTAAAGGATTGTGAAAATTCAATTTGGCGACCATGAGGAATGCTTAGGAAATTGCATTCTGGATATTCTGCTTTACAGAGTAGCTTGCTACTTGCCTTAGCTGCTTTATATAAATTCACGACATTAAGGTGCGCGATGTTTCGGCTGTAAATGACGGGTACGACATTTCGGGCCGCGACACCTTTGAAATTGAATGTAAGATATTAAAATAGATAGAACACACGGACTTTTTATGTTCATATGTGTGTGATTTATTATTTAGATATAGGAAACAAAGCTTGTTAATTCTTTACAGTATCAAAAAGTCCACCTGTATGTTGTTGCAAGTACTGTGGATAAAAGAACAATAGTTGTGTTTCTACCTCAGAGTGTTTTTGACTCTCGTGAAAACGTTTCTTTTTTTTCAAATAAATAAAAATGTTCACCATTAAAATCAACTTGAATTTTTTTTTTCGTACCCCCAATTACTGCCGAAATGTCATGGGCCGAAATTTCCTGACACCGCTTTGTATCATGTGCCATTTGTTTATCCCTAATCATGGTTCGTCTGACAAAGCCGCACCAATGCATACCTTAAAAAATGACGTCACAATTTCTCGTAGAGCTCAATCCACACAAGGACTTCATAAATCAATGATCCACATTCACAGTACACGAGTTTTATGTATTATGTTTGTCGTGGCATCACTACATTGTCAAACCAGAGGGGCATAACAGTGACTAATCGCCCACTCCCATACTCTTTCTCTACCCATGTTGGGACAATTATGAATGGGAAATTTGCTAATAAATATTTACAGACAATTGAAACAATGAAATGCCATAAAGAGATAATATTGCTCATATAGGCCTACACATGTATCATGGCATATTGTGAGAACGCTTTCTATTGACATGCCTTGTTGTTGATACTTCCAGGTCACGCGTGTCAATGTCGTCGTCAATCCACGTATATGTTATTACGGATCATATTCATACAAGAAGAGTGGAGCCAAGTAATTCATTGTATAAACACCAAGAGTGGGCCAACATGCATAAGTATAGAAACGGTGATTTTGTATGAAGTTTAACTCCAACATATTCGATCGAAAGTATCGCAATATCTGACAATATAAAATGCATTTGGGACGACATGCAATGTAGTCGGCCAACTCCTTCTTTACTCCGTGCGTATCTGTATCAATCCCCGATTCACAGCTAGTCATTGATGGTTGAGGGTACACACTCTGAGAATGAATGGAGAGTGGAGGTTGTACATCAAAGATCACTCGTGTAATTTCGAAGAGAACGCACACCCGGAAAAACGGGTGATAGGTACCCGGTATCACAAAAAATAATGACTTGAGGTGATTAGTTAGAACCATCACCTTTTTCCCACCATCTCCTTTAAATGGTGATAGCCATCAGATTTTAATGGTGATGAGCAATGAGAGTAAATGTCAAGCTATCACATTTTAAAGTTGATGGGGAGGGATTTGGCTCGCATAAATTGCGGCTGTCCATGTTAAGGGAAATGAGGCGAAAATGTGAAGTCAAACTTGGAGGGAATTTTAATGTATAGGGAAATGAGGCTATACGTTAACATTACCCCCAATTTTGACTCCACATTTACGCCTCATTTCCCTATACGCTTAAAATGGACGGCCGAATCGGTCTTTTATATACCGTACTACTAAGGGTGATGAGGTCTGGACTCACCATTAAAATGGGATGGCCTAATATTTACATCATTTGCCATCGCCTTTGAAATATGATGAACTGACATTATCACCCTTGAAAGGTGATGGACTTGTCTTATCACCTTTGAAAGATGGTGATCTGGTCTTATCGCCTTTAAGAGGTGATGAACTGGACTTATCTCGTTCGATCGGTGATGAACTGGCCTTATCGCCTTCGGTCGGTGATGAACTGGCCTTATCACCTTTGAGCGGTAATGAACTGGTCTTACCACCTTTGAAAGATGATGAACTGGACTTATCTCCTTCGATCGGTGATGAACTGGCCTTATCGCCTTCGATCGGTGACGAACTGGCCTTATCGCCTTCGATCGGTGATGAACTGGCCTTATCGCCTTTGAGAGGGATCTCATCCGCCATTTTCATCACCTTAAAGATGTGATAACCAGACCACATAACAATATAATGTGATAGGCCATCATCAGTTTTCTCCGATGACTATAAAAGACCATCGTCCCGAGCGCAACAATATTGCCCGATCTGTTTTCACCGGGCCCAGACGTTACATATAATGAGGCATGTGTCTCTACTTCCTTCAATCATCGTGGCTGCCAATCACCATTTGCCGTTTAGGCTGTGTGGTGGCACGTGACTAAAATTTGAAATCTTTATTTCGCACGAACAAGCGTTATCTCATAATTGTGCAGTAAATTTGAGGTGGTATCAAAATAATGGCCTTTGATTGGTCGTATAATTACGTCACAGGGTTCCAGAGACCTGGCGTATACTTAAGAAATAATGTTTTCATAGGCGTGCTAGCACGCCCCCTAAAATTTATAAACCTTCCCAGTGCGTAAATAACCATTGAGCACGCCTATGAAAACATTATTTCTATTCTATTGCACTACCCAAATTAATCATCAACAAAGATTATAATGAACGGTTGAAAACATATTTTGAACTTTGACAACCTTTCTCCCCTTTCTTGATAAACTCGTCCACTGATGCTCCCTTCTCGGTTGGCATCGTGCCAATGTCAGTGGACGAGTTTATTTGGTCTCTCAAATGGGCAGTGATACTGTCAGCTGTGTGGAAATTACATGAATAAATGTCTATTTATGTCACTTTGTTAGTCAATTTCACGTTAGAAACAAAAGTTAAACTTGAGAAAGACATTTCATCTTGTAATTTATTTGCTTGTTTTATTCAATTGTTACTTGTATGAAATCAGACGTCCCTTTCTTCGCCCGACTTGTGAAATGGAATCTCCCAATGAACACCTGCACTTGACGCGTGTTGATTTCACATAACCGTGCTAAAACGTGTAATAAATGCACGGTTAGCTCGACCTTATCGACACAAGTGTTATAGAATAATGAATAATGCACTAAATAAAGATCGGCCGGTGCGGTATTTCTGCCAGAGGCATTCTACGTCCGTGCCTCCGGAGGAGGGACAATGTTAAAATATCAAAATTTTCGGTTTAAATATGCCTTGACATAAAACGGTTTACTATATAGAATATAAATGCTTCAAACTGAACAGTTTGCCGATAAGTTTCATAAAGAAGCCGTTCTTCCCTACGCGGGTAATGTTTCTTGAGTTTTTCCACCACTCGGCTGATATTCTCTTGACACGAGAATACACGTCTTTGGTCACACATTACAGATGTGTTTTGGAGACAATTCTGTGTACAGTAACGTCAATGTCAGCTGAAAAAAAAACAGCGTTAGTGTCATGGTGTCACATACCAATATATACTTTGGCAGATGTTTATTGACCAATGATTAAATGCTTATGCTTTTTTACCCTTGTATTAAAATACAATCTGTCTGTGATGTAGTTTTCAGGGGGATTTGTGATTCCATTGTATTATGCTGCAGAAATTATTCTCACTTTCCTACTGAAATTGTTTTTGCAAAAACGCAGAAATGATCTAGTTTGATGTCGTATCAACCTAATTATCCTGTCGCCAACAAGTGAAGAACTTAATAGTGCAAAATTTGGAGAAATTGTACAAGACTTTCACTTCAGTTTTGTGCGGAAGAAAGGAATGCCTATATACTGGAGAAAAGTCCCCTATATATACATTATCACTCTTTTCTAAAAACTTGAACACTTGCATATAAGTTGCTATATTTTAATGGTATTTATTTTGGTGATGTTACACGACTGAGTGCATCACTATATGCATTGTATTACATGTAATGGAAGTTGTCGGCCTAGAACAATAGCGAGCACAGCATTGTACAGCTATGGGAGCTTCCAACGGACTAAGCATTTATCAGAGAGGTGGTGAAAACAGCTAGAGAAAATCACTTCCCCCCGACTTTTACACAGGTGCTACCCTACTGATAATTTGTGCATGGTCCCAAATGCCTCTGTCTATTGCATATCCCGGAATTGTTGGGAAATTAATTTCCATACGTCTCCCGAAATTATAAAGTATAATCTAATTACTATATAATTATAATACTGATAGGGTTTCACTACAGGATTTAATTATATTGGCTAATTGAATATACACTGTGGTCTACATTTGCACGAAGCCTGTCAAATCAAATTTCGATCAAGAGATATGTAAACAGACACATGCGATTAAGTAGTCTATAGCTATTCTACATTATTTTTTCCCAAATTGAAATGGGGAAATTGTCCTAGATGGTCGCCAATATGGGTGTGGTGAATAAACACACTCCCAAGTTTCGTTGGTATATAACCTTTACAATTCTATATTCAATCATCCGAGCAGAAGTTTAATTTTCAAAATCAAATGTTATTTTAAAATGAGAGCCCCGAGAACGTTGTTATTTTAGAATGAGGCTTCATATTTGTCAATAGCTAGCTGTTTCACATCATTCTTTATGAACCGTGAGCCTTTTATAGGTCTATTTGCATAACCATAAGCACAAAAATAACTGAAAAATTCTACATGGCTGCCATGTGTCATCGGAGACTTTCGGGGTGTTTTTTTTTATGTTCGTCTCATTCAAGACAATATTTTCAAATTTGTCGAAACTGACCTATCTCACACTGAACTTATCATATCCATCCCAATTACATAATCTTCAGCTCAACTTAGAATTATTGTGAAATTCAAAATGGCAGCTATGTGAGATCACCTGAAACTTGCATTTCTTTTTCTCTATCTAGTTAGTCTCATCTAAGGAATAAGTTTCAGCTCAAAGTACAAACACCGAGCTGTTTCACACCACAGTTTATTATAGTTTATTATATTGGACACATTTTGCATGAACTCCATCCCGAAAAAAGACGTTGAAATAAATAATACGGGAACATACACCAATTTTTAATTGGTTTCTTTCATTCAAGACATAGACAGCCCGAACTGCAATTTTCATTCTGGGACTATATTCTGATTCCATTTACATGATCCTTGCGTAAACATATTCGGTTTATCCAAAATGGCGACTATGTGCATGTGATCATTTGAGAACCGTGTTTATCTTATGTTCGTCTTCTTCCAGGAATTGTTTGCTCAATCATAGCTTATAATGTCGAGGCCAATTCGAATGTATTACAAAGTCCGTACGACAGGAAATAATGATGAAATGTTCGGTTCGCCATCTTCTCTAGCCAAGTCGACGTACATCACGTTGCTCTGTACATTGCCTTGGCATACTTCTCTAGTAAAGTTGGAACGTTAATCCTCATTGATGATTGGATGCAGAGACGACGTGCTGCATCCAATCAGAATGCGCGTGACGTACAATGTAGTAGTTGGTTTCCCAACATGACGGCCCCCACTAAGAATGAGTTATGTCGAGTGTGCGGGGAAATTCTACCGAAAAGATACAGGAAGAGCACTTTCACGGCCACTTTCGGTGTTTCTGATCAATTGAATCAGATTTTGGGACACGCTGCAAGGTCGAACGATAACGAATCGCCTCACGTGTGTGCCGACTTGAGATTGAAGGGGAACAACTCCTGGTGGCAAAAAGTCTCTCGCCGTTAAAACTAGGTGGCGCAGAGCAATATTCCTCTGCCACCAGCCAAGAATGTCAAGGCAGCGTAGAGAGCTTCGCGACGTAGTTGACTTGGCTGGTGAATCATGCGTGCGAAATTGATTTTCCATGCTGTTGGTCTAAGTTAAGCTTATAATTTTAGGTATAACTCTCTCAGTTGTCTGCATAATTCTTATCACAAACTACATTAAAAGTGGCCCCCGTGTAGGGTTGTCCAATATGTCAGTTTGGCATTTCTCTCCTCTTTTTGTTTCGAGACAAACTAAGTAGTCCCCCTTGTGTAAATGGAATGCAATTTCCCAATATTCACTCTTGAATTTTAGTCATGTCAGATACGGCAGTTTGATTTCCCTCCCATTAGCCCTCTTTACATATATGGTTTGGCAGATAGGTCAGTTTGGTCATCCTCATCTATTCTCTGCTGAACGCGACGTTAAACCTTAATTCTCTTTCTCTCTCTCTCCATTCTGAGAAGGATACGCCACATTGAATTGTCCCCCTTAGATAGATGGAATGTCGTTCTAATTTTCTCTCCTTTGAGATTTTTATCCATGTCAGTTATGTCTGTTTTTGGCATTTCTCTTTCATTTTGCTTCGAGACTGACAGGTCAAATTGAGTAGTCCCCCTTGGGTAGATACCGATAGACTGCAATTTCCCCAGATTCACTCTTGAACTGTATTCATGTCAGACACGCCAGTTTGGTTTTCCTCTCATTTTCCCTCCACATTGATCTCCCTTGAAGTTAGACGGAATGTCGTTTCTAATTTTCACTCTTTTGAATTTCTAGGCATTTCAGAAATGTCACTTAGGCATATCTCTCCCACTTTGCTGCGAGATATACAAGCCATATTGAGTAGTCCCCCTTGGGTAAATAAAATTCAATTTCAAAGATTCAGTCATGTCATATACGCCAGTTTGATTTTCCTCCCGTTTTTTCTATCTTGAATACCTGGTATTTAGATATATAGGTCGATCGAATTGCTCTCATATTTTACTCTGCGAATGATATGCCACATTGAGTTGTCCCCCTTAGGAAGATGGAATGTGCTTTCGAATTTTCTTGCCTATTAGATTTTGGTCATGACAGATACACCAGTTTGGTATTTCTCTTTCATTTTGCTTCGAGATTGACAAGCCTTCCGAGTTATCCTTCTTGGGTAGATAGATTGTCATTTTCCAAGATGGTCATGTCAGATATGTCTGATTGGTATTTCTCTTCAATTTGAGTTGATCAATTTTCTCGTCTTTGCATTATTTGGTACATGCCGTTTTTCTAAGTCAAACAAGTGCATGCGTAAAGTGTATAATTTTGTGTGGCTCATCTGTCTCGAAGCAAAATAGCAGAGAAATACCAAACTGGCGGATCTAACATGACTGAAAATAAGGACAGAACATTCGATCTACCTAAGCAGAATAACTCAATGTGGCATATCCTTCACAGAGTAAAAAGGAGGAGATGACCAAACACACATATGGGATATATCAATTTACCGGATATTCCAAATCGTGAAAATGGATAATCGAACTGACGTATCTGACATGACTAAAATTCAAGAGTGAATCATGAACAATTATTTTCTATCTACCCAAGGAGAACTACTGAATGTGGTTTGTCTGTGTTGAAGGCAAATGAGAGGGAAATACCAAACTGGCGTATCTGACATGGCTAAGAATTTCAAAGGAGAGAGTATTACAGATGACATCTACGTAAGGGAATCACTGTGGCGTATGCTCTGCCGGGTAAAACAGGAGAGGTAGAACGAACTGACCTATCTGAGATATCAAAATATTCAAAAGATGGAAAAGAAGGAAAATAAAATTGGTTTATTTGACATGACTAAAAATTCAACAGTGAATCTTGGGGAAATGAGATTTTATCTACCCAAAATGGGAGCGAAATACCAAACTGGCATATCTGACATGACTGAAAATTGGAGAGTAACTATTGGAAATGATATGTTGTCCACCCAAGGGGCGTATCTGACATGGTTACAAATTTCAAAGGAGAGAATATTGCAGGGGGACAACTCACTATGGCGTCTACTTCCCAGGTTAAAATAGGAGAGGTAGAATGAACTGGCCTGTCTGACATATCAAAATATTCAAATGATGAAAAATTGAAGCCAAATCAAACTGGCGTATCTGTCATGACTGAAAAGTCAATCATGGGGAAAAAGAGATTTTATCTACTCAAGGGGGACTCAATATGGCTTGTCTGTCTTGACGGAAAATGAGAGCGAAATACCCAACTGGCATTTCTGACATGACTGAAAAATTGAAGAGTGAATCTTGGGAAATTATATTTTATCTACCCTAGGGAGACGACTCAATATGGCTTGTCTCACTCGAGGCAAAATGGGATCGACATACCACACTGGCGACACTGTATCTGACATGAATAAAAATTCAACAATGAATTTTGGGAAATGGAATATAACTACCCGGTGGGGAATACTGAATATGGATTGTCTGTCTGGAAGGAAAAAATAGAGAGCGAATTACTAAACTGGCGTATCTGATATGACCATAAATTTCAAAGGAGAGAATATTGCATATGACAACTATGTAAGAGAGACAACTCACTATGGCGTCTACTTCACAGGGTAAAATAGGAGAGGTAGAATGAACTGGCCTGTCTGACATATCAAAATATTCAAATGATGGAAATGGAAGGGAAATCAAACTGGCGTATCTAACATCACCAACAAGTCAACAGTAAATCATGGGGAAATGAAATTTTATCTACCCAAGGGGGACTACTCAATATGGCTTGTCTGTCTCGACGGAAAATGGGAGCGAAATACAAAACTGGTATATCTCACATGACTGACAACTGAAGAGTGAATCTTGGGAAATGATATTTTGTCTATCCAAGTGGGACGACTCACTATGGCTTATCTCACTCTAGGCAAAACGGGACCGTCATACCAAACTGACGTATCTGAGAAGACTAAACATTCAACAATGAATTTTGGGAAATGGAATTTTTTGTACCCAACAGGAACTACTCAATATGGCTCATCTGTCTCGAAGGAAAAAAAGCGAGATATCAAACTGGCATATCTGACATGGTTTAAAAATTCGAAGGAGAGAATATTGCAATGTGACAACTCAGTATGGCGTATGCTTCGCAGAGTAAAATAGGAGAGGTACAATGAACTGACCTATCTGACATCGATGCGCCGAACGTCCGTGGGGAAAAAAGCAGAGTATTGCATCGTAGCGTGCGTATGGACTCGAGCTAAATTAATGAGCGTAGGTTGAAAACATGCCTAAGATTTTTCAATTGACGAGAGTAATTTATCTTTATCACTGCCCTAACAAAGTTATATCCTCTTTTTGATCACATTGTATAGTCCATCTGATCTATAAATATAAGGGAAATTAATGAGAAATGTCAGTTGAAGTGTAATAATGTGTTCGTGACTCAAGTAACTCTCCGACATATTATAATAAATATCCGCTGTCTAGGCGACTAAAAAGCGCAATGAAATATACCATGTGTCCAGTAGATGAACTGTGTAGCCTACTAAACACGAGTAATGTTTTTTTATGGAACTACGCCCCCCCCCCGCCCCACCCTCTCATATGGATTTCGCGTCTCCTCACCACAAGGTATTTATTATCATATATTGGTATTTACCTTGCTTTGATTTCTGTGATTATTAAGTTCGTGGGTGTTCATATGAAATATGTAAGTAGTAGTAAAACAGTAAATATACGCCCGTTGACCTTTGACCTTGCATATCATTAAACCCATGACCGGAACTGACCATTGCCCATCCGCATGTGCACAAACAGTACTCCAGCTGATAAGTTATATATTATATAATGGGCCTCTGCTGGTCTGTGACAAACCCTGTACAATATGGTGTGATGTTAGAGACTGAGGAGTGAGGGGGCATGCACATTCTGCACAATCATCTTGTTTAGCTGTGTCATGCTCAGTCCACTCCACTCCGTTTACAAGCGGACGATGTTGATTGGCTGCGAACCATGCGCGTAAAAGGTTTCAGTCCCAGGGCAATTAAATGACATATCTGTCAGTATGAGGAAAGTAGTATAGTCACGGCATTTAAAGCCAGGTTTTCCAGGGAGGTAACTCTTGGTTCCCGTGGAGCATCCGCCAGGGGACGCTGTTGTGGCGGTGAATACGAGCTTGGTATGTATGAGGGTCTGGTGGGGGGTGTTCAATTTTTTCGTGGGGTCTCGTTTTTCTCGTCTCGCCAAGAAAATCACAATGGGAAGGGTCCCGGGGCGAATCGGTGAAATTTTTGGGAAAAGTCACCGGTATATAGCCCCATAAAGTACCATACTGGCTATATTGGGGGAGGGGTGGTCAAATTTTTTTGCAGGCTTTACTATGGGTTGTGGGGTCTCGTTTTTCTCGTCTCGCCAAGAAAATGACAATGGGAAGGGCCCCGGAGTGAATCGGTGAAATTTTGGAGAAAAGTCACCGGTATATAGCCCCATATAGTGCCATACTGGCTATATTGGGGGAGGGGTGGTCAATTTTTTTTGTGGGCTTTACTATGGGTTGTGGGGTCTCGTTTTTCTCGTCTCGCCGAGAAAAACACAATGGGAGGGGTCCCGGAGCGAATCGGTGAAATTTTTGGGAAAAGTCACCGAGGTCTGTATATAGGCTCATACTGGCTATATGGGGGGAGGGGTGGTCATTTTTTTTTGTGGGTGTTATTATGGGTTGTGGGGTCTCGTTTTTCTCGTCCCGCCGAGAAAAACACAATGGGAGGGGTCCCGGAGCGAATCGGTGAAATTTTTGGGAAAAGTCACCGAGGTCTGAATATAGGCTCATATACCTTAAGTCTGCGAAGACTGATTCTCTTAATTATTGCAGCAAAATGAGAAAAATATTATCAGTACATGGTTTTTACAACATGTGGTGCCAACAATCTTTCTTAGATATGGGTAATTTTCACAGAACATTTGCTAGGCGAATAGTTGATGAGTTTACACAGGACTGGCATAATATGATGTTTAGTCCATCTAATCATAAATTGGATACTTATGCTACACTCAAGTGGGAGTATCGTCTTGAAAAGTACCTGACATATAATTTGCCTAAGCCAGAACGTGTGCTTATTACAAAACTTCGAATAAGCAATCACACATTAGAAATCGAATCTGGCAGATACCAAAAACCAATTATTCCAAGAGAATTGCGTACTTGCCAGTACTGTGTGGGCTCTGTTGGAGATGAAATTCATTTTGTAATGTGCTGCTCCAACAATGCAGATCTCAGACATTCCCTATTCCGGGATTTATCCATCGATGTTCCGAACTCTATGTATCATATCCAAAAGGTATTCACTAAACTTCTACAATGTGACACATTTAAGACCACCAAACTCTTCGCAAAGTTTATTTCTGAGAGTTTTAACAGGAGAAGTCCTTCCAGGTAATAGCACTGGCTGTTAGGTATCTTGTTACTCATGTTTTCACTTGTATTACTATTTCTTGTAGTACACTGAACTATTGTGTGTTTGATATGGTTTCTCGGCCATAACCAATGTGAATTGTGTTAGTGCCAATAAAGAATTGAATTGAATTGAATATAGCTCCATACTGGCTATATGGGGGTATAAGTTCAACCTGGGAAATTCACACACGTTTATTGTGATATGGGTTGTTTGGATTTGTTTTTCACGTCTCGTCATTTAGAACACGATGGGAAGGGTCTCGGAGCGCAACGGTGAAATTTTTGGAAAAGTACCATATAGCCCATATAGTCAAATACTGGCTATATGGGGGTATAGGTTCAACCGGGGAAATTCACACACGTTCATTGTGATATGGGTTGTTTGGATTTGTTTTTCACGTCTCGTCATTTAGAACACGATGGGAAGGGTTTCGAAGCGAAACGGTGAAATTTTTGGAAAAGTACCGGGTAGGTGTGGAAAGGCCCATATAGCTCCATACTGGCTATATGTGAGTATAGATTCAACCTGGGAAATTCACATACGTTCATTGTGATATGGGTTCTTTGGATTTGTTTTTCACGTCTCGCCATTTAGAACACGATGGGAAGGGTTTCGAAGCGAAACGGTGAAATTTTTGGAAAAAGTTCACCGAGGCCTGGGTAAGCCCATAGGCCTATACTGCATGGCTATGGGGTATAGGCCCATACGGGGTGGACGTTTTGGGATCTAGGTGAGCCCCTAATGATCCTATGGTGTCGTATGCGGTCTTATTTTGAAGCTCTCGTGGAGGAGCATCCGACTGGACTAATGGTTCGTCCATTTTCAATATTCTGCCCATGCGCAGTCTGGCCCATAGTATAGAAAGCAGACATTTTGGGTGGTATGTGGGTGTGTGTTTGGGTAAGAGATGGACCGCTATGGGTCCGAATGGGGCGTCGAAGGTGTCAAAGTGAAGCTTGTGTGAGGTAGAGTCAGAATGGCGTGTTTTTAAATGCAAGTCTCGTCAATCTGCGCATGCGCAGTTGGTTGTAGTAAATAAAGTGGCCATTTTGAGGCAGTGCAGGAAGGTATTTGGTGTCGTGATGGACCATCCTTGGTCCGAATACGTCCTGGGAGGTGTCATTTTGTAGCTCGCGGGGTGTAGACCCCGATTTGAGGGATGTTCCCGTTATCTGTGACGTCATCAGTACGAGTACTGGCGAAAGTGGGCATTTTAGGAAAGTGCAGGAAGGTATTTAGGGTAGAGAGGGACCATCCTTGGTCCGATTGTGTCGTGGGCGGTGTCATCTTGTAGCTTTCATGGTGTACATCTCCATTTGAGGGATGTTCGCGTCATCTGTGACGTCATTGGTGACGTCATCAGTACGAGTAGTAGCGAAAGTGGGCATTTTGGGGCAGTGAAGGAAGGTATTTGGGGTAGAGATGGACCATCGTTGGTCCGAATGCGTCGTGGGAGGTGTCATCTTGTAGCCTTCGGGGTGCAGACCCGATTTGAGGGATGTCCACAGCTCCACAGCATCTGTGACGTCATTGATGACGTCATCAGTAGGAATAGTAGCGAAAGTGGGCATTTTGGGGCGGTGAAGAAAGGGATTTGGGGTAGGGATGGACCATCCTTGGTCCGAATGCGTCGTGGGGGGTGTCATCTTGTAGCTCTCGGGGTGTAGACCACGATTTGAGAGATGTCCACAGCATCTGTGATGTCATCAGTACGAGTAATAGCGAAAGTGGGCATTTTAGGGGAGTGAAGGAAGGATTAGTAGTATAAAAGCGCATTTCGAGCCCTTTTGACCTAGCGGCACAAGGCGCAATGAGAGTATTCGCGCGTGTGTGTGTATTCGTGTGCGTCTGTATGTATGTGTATGCGTGCGTGTGTGTGCGTGTGTGTGTATACATGTGTGTGTGTATGCGTCTGTGTGTGTGTACGCGTGCGTGTGTGTGTGTATGCAAGTTTGCGTAAGCGTGTATGTATGCGTGCGTGTGTGTGTGTATGCATGTGTGTGTATGCGTCTGTGTGTGTGTATGTATGCATGTGTGTGTGGGTGTGCGTGTGTGTATGCGTGTGTATGCGTGTGTGTGCGGGTGTGTATGCATGTGTGTGTATGCCTCTATGTGTGTGTCTCCGTATGCAGGCGCACGCTCCTGTGGTGCACCATGTACCCTAGGATGTTCACGAATGTTCCACCATCCCGGCCTTCTATCAGGCCCAGGTCAGAAGCTCTCATGTCCTGCATGTGAATAGTCAGTCATATTGTGTGTGTATGTGTGTGTATGCGTCTGTGTGTATGTGTCTGTGTGTATGTGTGTGTATGTGTCTGTGTGTATTGGTGTGTATTGGTGTGTGTGCGTGTGCTTGCGTGTGTGCACGCGTGTGTGCGTGTGGGCTTGCGTGTGTGTGTGTACGCGTGTGCGTGTATGCGTGTATGTGTATGTGTGTAGGTGTATGTGTGTGTGTATGTATGTGTGTGTGCGTGTGTGTATGCATGTGTGTGTATGCGTCTGTGTGTGCTTGCGAGAGTGTGTGTATGCGTGCGTGCATGTGTATGTGTATGCTTGCGTGTGTGTACGCGTGTGCGTGTATGCGTCTGTGTGTATGTGTGCGCGTGCATGTGCGTGTGTTTGTGTATGCGTGTATGTGTGTATGCGTGATGTGGCGGTGATTACGAGCTTGGTAGGATTCTAGATTAACCTGGGAAGGATGGGCAGTTCCATTTGGACCAATCAGCGGTCGAGAAAAAGAGCCAATCAGCGGTCGAACAATCAGCCAATCGATAAGCACCGGTTTTTTCCAGGCGCGCACACACACACACATACCTGGTGCATACCCGTAGGGCATAGGGTGCACCAGGGTACGGGTGCACCAGGTATGTGTGTGTGTGCGCGCGCCTACGATGACGTCACTCGCGAGCAGCGCAGGGGTCAAAGGTTACTTACGGACTATAGGAACACTTGTGAACGTGTAGATCTTTCTTCCTCTCATCTGTCTGTATCATGGCACACGGCGACACACACACCTACACACAGACGTATACACACACACATGCTGCATACACACACACGCGCACACACACACGCATACACACACACACGCGCACGCACGCACACGCATACACAGACGCATATACACACGCACTCATACACACACGCATACACACGCGTACACACACTCGCAAGCACACACACGCCTACACACACGCAAGCACACACACACACATACACGCACACGCGTACACGCAAGCATACAAACACACGCACACACACACACACACACGCACACACGCGCGCATACTCTCATTGCGCCTCGCGCCGCTAGGTCAAAAGGGCTCGAAATGCGTTTTTATACTACTAATCCTTCCTTCACTCCCCTAAAATGCCCACTTTCGCTATTACTCGTACTGATGACGTCACCGATGACGTCACAGATGCTGTGGACATCTCTCAAATCGTGGTCTACACCCCGAGAGCTACAAGATGACACCTCCCACGACGCATTCGGACCAACGATGGTCCATCTCTACCCCAAATACCTTCCTTCACTGCCCCAAAATGCCCACTTTCGCTACTACTCGTACTGATGACGTCACCAATGACGCGAACATCCCTCAAATGGGGATGTACACCATGAAAGCTACAAGATGACACCTCCCACGACACAATCGGACCAAGGATGGT
Organism: Hanleya hanleyi; assembly: GCA_036873755.1. NCBI lineage: Eukaryota > Metazoa > Mollusca > Polyplacophora > Lepidopleurida > Hanleyidae > Hanleya > Hanleya hanleyi. The sequence continues at coordinate 54,625 of JAVTVY010020000.1, read as the reverse complement.
CCCTCTCTACCCCAAATACCTTCCTGCACTTTCCTAAAATGCCCACTTTCGCTATTACTCGTCCTGATGACGTCACCGATGACGTCACAGATGAAGCGAACATCCCTAAAATGGAGATGTACACCCCGAGAGCTACAAAATGACACCTCCCAGGACGCATTCGGACCAAGGATGGTCCATCTCGACACCAAATACCTTCCTGCACTGCCCCAAAATGGCCACTTTGCTTACTACAACCAACTGCGCATGCTCAGATTGACGCGACTTGCATTTAAAAACACGCCATTCTGACTCTACCCCAAACAAGCTTCACTTTGACACCTTCCACGACCCATAGCGGTCCATCTCTACCCCAAACACTCACCCACATACCCCCTCCATGCCTGCTTTCTATACTACGGCCAGACTGCGCATGCGCAGAATATTGAAAACGGACGAACTATTAGTCCAGTCGGATGCTCCTCCACGAGAGCTTCAAAATAAGACCTCACACGACACCATAGGATCATTAGGGGCTCACCTAGACCCCAAAACGTCCACCCAATATGGGCCTATACCCCCATAGCCAGTATGGGGCTATATGAGCCTACCCAGGCCTCGGTGAACTTTTTCCAAGAATTTCACCGTTTCGCTTCGAAACCCTTCCCATCGTGTTCTAAATGACGAGACGTGAAAAACAAATCCAAACAACCCATATCACAATGAACGTGTGTGAATTTCCCAGGTTGAACCCATACCCCCATATAGCCAGTATGGAGCTATATGAGCTATATGGTACTTTTCCAAAAATTTCACCGTTTCGCTCGGGGACCCTTCCCATCGTGTTCTAAATGACGAGACGAGAAAAACAAATCCAAACAACCCATATCACAATGAACGTGTGTGAATTTCCCAGATTGGACCTATACCCCCATATATCCAGTATGGTACTATATGTGAACCTCAGTGACTTTCCCAAATATTTCACCGATTCCTTCCAAGGAGGACCCCCTCCATTGTGTTTTTCTCGGCAGAGACGTGAAGAAACCAAGACCCCAAAGCCATAGTAACACCCACGGAAAAATATTGACCACCCCTCCCCTCCATATAGCCAGTATGAGCCTATACAGACCTCAGTGACTTTTCCCAAAAATTTCACCGATTCGCTCCGGGACCCCTCCCATTGTGTTTTTCTCGGCGAGACGAGAAAAACGAGACCCCACAACCCATAGTAACACCCACAAAAAAAAATTGACCACCCCTCCCCCCATATAGCCAGTATGAGCCTATATACAGACCTCGGTGACTTTTCCCAAAAATTTCACCGATTCGCTCCAGGACCCCTCCCATTGTGTTTTTCTCGGCGAGACGAGAAAAACGAGACCCCACAACCCATAGTAAAGCCCACACAAAAAATTGACCACCCCTCCCCCCATATAGCCAGTATGAGCCTATATACAGACCTCGGTGACTTTTCCCAAAAATTTCACCGATTCGCTCCGAGACCCCTCCCATTGTGTTTTTCTCGGCGAGACGAGAAAAACGAGACCCCACAATCCATAGTAACACCCACAAAAAATTTACCACCTCTCCCCCCATATAGCCAGTATGAGCCTATATACAGACCTCGGTGACTTTCCCCAAAAATTTCACCGATTCGCTCCGGGACCCTTCCCATTGTCATTTTCTTGGCGAGACGAGAAAAACGAGACCCCACAAGCCATAGTAACACCCACGAAAAAAAAAATTGACCACCCCTCCCCCATATAGCCAGTATGAGCCTATATACAGACCTCGGTGACTTTTCCCAAAAATTTCACCGATTCGCTCCGGGACCCCTCCCATTGTGTTTTTCCCGGCGAGACGAGAAAAACTAGACCCACAACCCATAGTAACACCCACAAAAAAAATTACCACTCCTCCCCCAGTATAGCCAGTATGGAGCTATACCCATACAGTCATTTCCCCGTATATTGTATATTGTACGAGTCCGTGTTCCGTTTTTTATAGTTTCGGGAAAAAATTCTAATTTTACATAGACCCACCCATGACTGGATGCCCCTTCACGAATGCTTCACTTCGATACCTCACTCGATCCAATCGGACCATACAGCGTATTTGAAGTCTGGGGACTACTTTTTCTCCGCGGAAGCTTTTTCCCGCGACCGCATCACCACCAGACCGCATCACCGCGGAAGAATAATCGTGATGACGTCATCAGTTTATGTGTACTTTCCGGATGTTGAAAAGGTTCCACCAAGAGCTCTGCCACATACCCCACCCGTCGAGAGCCTCACAAAGTTCTCCCTTAAATTTTACCCGGGGGAACAAATAAGTAGGTCAATAAGGCTTTAAATACGCTTTCTATACTACTGAGGTATTCAATCTGATGCCATGAGAATACTTTTCTTCGTTGCTCGACAACAACAGTGTTGCCCACTTCGCCAACACCATTTTTAACGATCAAGCTGCGGCCTTCCAGTCAAACCTCGCCTTCGACCATTTGTTACGCCAAAAGAAGACGAAACAGCTTCGGAGTAACAATATTCTATCAGTACGGACCGCACGTCGCTAGACAAGGACCTGGACCAACTTCACACTTTGGATTCCTTGGAATGGGCCAGCCAACAGCGTCCTGCCATCAAATGGCAGGTGGGGATGACGACCAACCTGACCTTTTACGTAACGGAACAGATCGACCACCCGATCGGCGCCCACATCCTCCTCCGATCAGGATGAAATACGAGGGGGCTTGCCGAAAACGGACTTTTAATGACTATTCACCCCAATAAATATAAGGGAGAGTCACTTCGTGCGTCATTCACGAACTCACGATGACGGAGCATATTCTACGCGCCTGTCTCAGTTTGAAACCCGATATGTTTTATCGGTGAGCAGTCGATATCCTTTTGCAAAGTGGTTTCACATATGTGGAAATTTTATACATATGTGGAAAGTTTTATACATATGTTTAAAAAAAGTTTACTCAACATATGTGGAAAAGTTTATTGTGGAAAAGTTTCGCTATTATGTTAAATAAATTAACTATTTCACTTATGTATAAAATAATTTTACATATATATAAAACTTGTCCACATATTTCTAAAACTGTTCAACATATGTGGAATAAATGAGCGCTTTTATACATATGTGTAGTTCTTTTACACGTATGTTGAAATCTTTTTGACATATGCGCAAAAGTTTGCCAAACAGGAATGACTCAATCTGAGTAAAACCAGATCAACAAAAAACGCTCCCTATCTTACTATCAACGACATGTTAGATTGGAAGCGTTCTTTTAGTTCTGGTTAAAATCAAATTGCGGAATTCCCCAGTACCGGTAACAGTGACTAAACCAAGCCAGTAAAACTGGCTCATGAACTGTGGTGCAGCATATTATACACAATATATATCTCAAATTTGTGTCGAATATGTATGATGGCCGAGAAGGGGCATCGCTGTATTGTGTTATGAATCGGGACCGACACACGAAGGCAGGATGCGAAGTCGCGAAGGCAGGATGCGAAGTCGCGAGGGCAGGATGCGAAGTCGCGAGGCCAGGATGCGAAATCAAAACAGCGAAGCGCGAAGTCAGGATGCGAAGTCAGGATGCGAAGCGCGAAGTCAGGATGCGAAGTCGCGAGGCCAGGATGCGAAATCAAAACAGCGAGCGAAGCGCGAAGTCAGGATGCGAAGTCAGGATGCGAAGCGCGAAGTCAGGATGCGAAGTCGCGAGGGCAGGATGCGAAATCAAAACAGCGAGGCGCGAAGCGCGAAGTCAGGATGCGAAATCAAAACAGCGAGGCGCGAAGCGCGAAGTCAGAATGCGAAATCAAAACAGCGAAGCGCGAAGCCAGGATGCGAAATCAAAACAGCGAAGAGCGAAGTCAGGATGCGAAATCAAAACAGCGAAGCGCGAAGTCAGGATGCGAAATCAAAACAGCGAGGCGCGAAGCGCGAAGTCAGGATGCGAAATCAAAACAGCGAGGCGCGAAGCGCGAAGTCAGGATGCGAAATCAAAACATTAGCATTGCGCATGATCCTATCAAAACGAGGCCGGTTTGTAGCCCTGATTCCTAATATACATTGTAGGGGCATGCGGTATTATCACCCAGTGATAGATGGTTTTGAATTTCGAATAATAATTGAACAAATATATATCAATTTGTGTATTTTCAATTCTGGTTTATAACTGTGCAAGTTATAAATGCACACCCAAAGCCTGTTTTATCGAACTATTTGATTTGGCTGTTTCTGTGGTGGATACTGAAGGGGAATTCTGGAAATGAATTAGAACACGGCCGATTTGTACCATACAGAATATACAAGAATATCTCTTTATTTATGCTTATATTTCAAAGGGTTGATGTAAACAGAGAAACAATAAATTGACAATGTTTGGCGGCCTCGGCCTTGACGAATCTCGACTTCGGACTCCAAACTATATGCATCGTCGGATGAATGATGTAACTAGTTTATTGAACAGAAAAATCGTTTGGCTTGTATCTGGGTCTAGTTTCAATAAATTTTAGTGTACATTTATTGAGATATCTACTTCTGAGTCGCTTGACTTCGGTCTCGGAGCGTCGATTCCAAAGATGAGGAGGAAAAAAGAATAGAAATAAAAAATACGGGGCGGCCGAATATTTCGGGACGGGCGGTGATACTAAACAGGAAACTTTTTTAACCAGCCTAATGTTCGCGAATTATGATATTACCCTGTACGTAGACGTTTGGCATGGAGTGACGAACATACGAGTTTTAGACAATAGCCCCAAATTAACCGCTAATTATCTTACTGCTTGTTAATAGTCTATCTGCTTCCGTGTGTATATACTTATTAGCACATAATAAGGATGTATGGAAATATTGAACCTTGATTTCACATTTTATATCATCAATCCTAAATTTGTACAAACCTTCATCTTAGAATTGGCCCGGATCGTTTAGGACACAGGGCTAAGTAGCACTGTTGTGTCAGAGATATATATTTTTTTATTTTTAATTTGATTTGCTTTTTTAATTTTAAAATTTTAATTTTTTTCAATTTTAAAATTTCTATTTTTTTTTTTGGAATCACTAAATTATCATATAGCTTACTATAATACTCATACGTGGCCATATTTTAAAGCGAGAGCCCGTGTTTGCCAAGCATGGAAAATTACACTATATACACAAAATATAAAGACCAATTTATCTGGTCAGCAATAATTCTCAATTATTCCTAGATGGTATGGCCCATTCACACGCCAGGCTAACCGGAAATTTGGCAAGATTGGAATAAAAATGTCAACCTGAACAGTCACCAGGCTGACATAGAGTCTTAAGCAAGCTTTGAGCGCTTCAGTATAAATTATCAATTATTCGGCTTGGTTTTAATCATTCCCGAAACACCAGATCTGAAAATGTATTCAAATACCATTTGTGAATTTCTATAAAACATCAGTAATGCAAAGAAAAGATACACATCAGAATAAGTTTACTTCCTCCGTTGCTGTGATAACAACAACCAGCAATAATCTTCAATTGCCCCTACAATGTATATTAGGAATCAGGGCTACAAACCGGCCTCGTTTTGATAGGATCATGCGCAATGCTGATGTTTTGATTTCGCATCCTGACTTCGCGCTTCGCGCCTCGCTGTTTTGATTTCGCATCCTGATTTCGCGCCTCGCGCCTCGCGCCTCGCTGTTTTGATTTCGCATCCTGACTTCGCGCTTCGCGCCTCGCTGTTTTGATTTCGCATCCTGACTTCGCGCTTCGCTGTTTTGATTTCGCATCCTGGCTTCGCGCTTCGCTGTTTTGATTTCGCATCCTGACTTCGCTCTTCGCTGTTTTGATTTCGCATCCTGACTTCGCGCTTCGCTGTTTTGATTTCGTATCCTGGCTTCGCGCTTCGCTGTTTTGATTTCGCATCCTGGCTTCGCGCTTCGCTGTTTTGATTTCGATCCTGACTTCGAGCTTCGCTGTTTTGATTTCGCATCCTGGCCTCACGACTTCGCATCCTGCCCTCGCGCTTCGCATCCTGACTTCGCATTCTGACTTCGCATCCTGACTTCGCGCTTCGCTGTTTTGATTTCGCATCCTGCCCTCGCGACTTCGCATCCTGCCCTCGCGCTTCGCATCCTGACTTCGCGCTTCGCTGTATAGACATCGCTGTATTGTGTTATGAATCGGTACCGACACACGAAGGCAGGATGCGAAGTCGCGAAGGCAGGATGCGAAGTCGCGAGGGCAGGATGCGAAGTCGCGAGGGCAGGATGCGAAATCAAAACCGCTAATTATCTTACTGCTTGTTAATAGTCTATATATATTTAGGACACACGGCTAAGTAGCACTGTTGTGTCAGAGATATATATTTTTTAATTTTTAATTTGATTTGCTTTTTTAATTTTAAAATTTTAATTTTTTTCAATTTTAAAATTTCTATTTTTTTTTTTTAGAATCACTAAATTATCATATAACTTACTGTAAGTGGCCATATTTTGAAGCGAGAGCTTTGAGCGCTTCAGTATAAATTATCAATTATTCGGGTTGGTTTTAATCATTCCCCAAACGCTGTTTTGATTTCGCATCCTGACTTCGCGCTTCGCTGTTTTGATTTCGCATCCTGACTTCGCGCTTCGCTGTTTTGATTTCGCATCCTGATTTCGCGCTTCGCTGTTTTGATTTCGCATCCTGGCTTCGCGCTTCGCTGTTTTGATTTCGCATCCTGACTTCGCGCTTCGCTGTTTTGATTTCGCATCCTGACTTCGCGCTTCGTTGTTTTGATTTCGAATCCTGCCCTCGCGACTTCGCATCCTGACTTCGCGCTTCGCATCCTGACTTCGCGCTTCGCTGTTTTGATTTCGCATCCTGGCCTCGCGACTTCGCATCCTGACTTCGCGCTTCGCATCCTGGCTTCGCATCCTGACTTCGCATCCTGACTTCGCGCTTCGCTGTTTTGATTTCGCATCCTGGCCTCGCGACTTCGCATCCTGCCCTCGCGACTTCGCATCCTGCCTTCGCGACTTCGCATCCTGCCTTCGTGTGTCGGTCCCGATTCATAACACAATACAGCGATGTCCCTTCTCGGCCATCATATAATTGTGTAAAGTACATTTGCTTCAAGAGTTATGGGAAGCTAAACACAACAGCCATGCAATGAAATGGATATATCTATGGGTATGCGAGTCTGTATGTTACAAGAAATGGGGAGATAGACCGTGTTTACCGTACTGCAATTGGTGTGGTGTTAAATAGCAACCCTGTTGAGGATTTCAAGAAACATTGCAATGAAATATTGTTAGATGCAGAATTTTGCCTGTGTTGCCTTTGTTGACTAGAATCGTCGATAACGTTTAAGCCAAAGAATACTCAGCCATAAAATATCGGTTTTGTCGGTTTAGAAACAGCAAAGTCCCAGGTAGATTTCCTCATTTAGGTAAAATATACTAGAGCTCATCCCATTCATTGTTTATGCCAATGTGGAAGAATTACAAAAGTGTGAACACATTCTGAAGATAGAATGCAAGATCTCTGATTTCGAACAGTGATTGAAAAACCTTGAAATGTGCCTTGTCACTCTGCAGAAATTTTTCTGTTCCCCCGGTGAGAGCTGGCATGCTATCCATATAGCTAAATCTAAAGGCCAATGCTGAGCAAATACGAATTACCTGTGGTTGCTTGTATCTATAGAATAGAAATAAATAATTTGTAATTTATCAGATATGCGTTTATTTTTATTCAAATATGATGTATGATAGCCATGATATATACTTTATTTTTTAATATGTGAATTATATATTCTTCCTTTTTATTCAGCAAGGGCCTTAGATTAAAACATTCATCCACAACCAGCCTGCCCCAGATTATACATGTACATGCTATGCCTGGTAAAAGCGGATACTCAAGTCATCGTCTCGAATTGAAAAAAAAACATGCATGGAGTTATTTCGGCTTGTCCAGTAACATTCACTGTATGGGCATCCTCCATTGACAACTGCATGAATCTGCATGACCAGTAACCTGTTACTATGCCATAAACTGACCAGCGTCACCTCTGTACTACAAAGGGTGTACCCTAGGTTTCCAATGTTCAGTGGAGGACTTCTTGCAGGGTTATTTTACCTGATAAGAACATGCACATGGTGAGGTTTGCTGCATATGGGGAACATTTACAAACAACTGGTGAGTTTACACGGGACATTTTCAATTGTCAATCACAGTTTGAATGCTGAATGTGGTTTCATGGTATAAAGGATCATCTTTGAGATTTTCGAAAATTTTTGCCAAGTTTAAATTTCCCAAAACGCCCCTAATCATTATAATGACCAAATTTTATGACACAATGATACCATGAAACATGAAATGAAAAAAATGTATATGGGGGAGGGGGGGATGTTTTCAATACCTTTGTGAAGCAAAAATGAAATGAAATGACAAAGAATTTCGCGAAGTAACTTTCAGAAAATAAATACTATAACAGGCAAGGAAAAGGATAAATAAAATGACTCCACTAAGTTTTGGAGAACCGACGAGCAAAATTATCCATTTCGCCTGAGGCACGTGGCCGTACATACATTTCGTTCTGCACGTGTACACAAATGACCACTGAAATCTCGCCATTTTGCTTTCGACTTTTTAACGAAATAAAGATAATTCAATCGAAAATGAACTATAGCAGATATCAAATTCAAATTTTCCACAAATACACGGTTAGATACGTACTTTTCAGCCCATCTGTTGACATAGAGATCGAATTTAGCGCTTCGACTAGCGCACAGTTTGGCGCACAGTTTGGAATGTGTCAAAGCGTGCATCTTTTCCAAACAAGGTGACACATCACATCTCAATAATATTCATACGCCCAAATAGGCATGTCGAAAACATCGTTTATAACATATATATACACCAAAGAAGCATCATACAAAATATTTAATTCGACAGCTTTATTGCAGAAATCATTTTTGTCAACCTCTCTGAAGATCTAGCCGCCTTACTCTAATATCCTGTCGCATGCTTCTCGAGAAATCGCGCGAGATTTGATAATTTGGTGAAACTGAGGAAAACCAGATCATTCGTCTAATTACATCATATTTAGACAACAAATATGGTGGTATAGTGAACTTTGGTGAGTGGCCCTCCCAGCTGAATGGTTGTGCATTCCGATTACATGTTCTGAAAGCGTTTTTCGATGAAAATAGGTGAGCATAAACGTGCGCAGCCATATGACATTAACTCTCTGGACCATGTGGAAGTAGTCCATAGTTTCGGATTATTGGTCTCCCCTTAAAATTATTAATACAAAAAGAGCGCCCGGGTCTGACCACATGATAAATATGGCTTTTTGGTAACCAGTTTTTATAGTATCAAGATTCTGGGTACTACCATTCCTTCAAAATGACATATGGGAAGGGGTGCCTCGGTTGAGCTATATGGCGGGTCGGGCCACGAAGTGAACCTTCGTCAGCCTCAGTTTCGTACGTTTTTCAGGCGTTTAAAAATAGGGTTATGTTACATATGGAATATTTGATTGACAGGTGTTGAATTTTGTGCAAAGGGTTAATGCATTGAGACCGGAAAGAGTCCACCTGAGCAGGAAGAAATGTGAATCGCCATTTTTCTGAACAATTCAGTTTGCTTGACCACGTGTAGCATTCTATTTTCCAACGACTTCAAGTAGGTCATTCTTGTCTTCAACGAAGAGATGATTCAACTGTATTCGTGAGTTAAAGTTACTACATTTCTTCAATTTCCAAATTTTACTTCGGGAAATCCACTACATTTTTGATCAATTTTGTTCCACAAAGTCATTTTTGTTCAAAGAAATAGTCATATTTTCGACCTATTCGTCATGTAAGGAAAACACAATAGGTGGCCACATGTAGGGAACCTTGTTAAACCTGGAAAAGTTACCCGACAAGCTGTATTGCACACGGTGTTCCAGGTTTGAAGATCCTAACATGACGAACTTTCCATATTTTCTTGTGTTTAAGTGGGTTTCTTACCTTTTTGAGATGATAATTGAGTGCCTTGATAATTTAGTGCCTTTTTGAGAATTTCAACCTGACAAAAATGTCAAAATCTCTCACATCCCCCTCCTTCTTAAGGTAATGCGTTGTTTGCCATTTCATTCTTCTTGAAACAAAAATATTGTCAAGTCTTGTAGTATTTCAGGTTCAAATGGGGAATTGATCTTCTGATTTAGCATTTCTCGGACAGCCACTATCACCGCCTGGACTATGGCCTTTTAACACCTTTCGTTCTGGCATCCATCATTGCAACCTCACCTTGACAAGCATTTCTTTCCATTTATAGCAGTAATACTAGAATCTATTTGCACAAAATTCCTCGCCTGTGTCGAAGTTGTATATGACAAAAGATTGCTATAATTAAAACCTTGCAAAACAACCAAACACCAAATATATGATGGATAATTTTCAACATTTAGATTTTCCTCAATTCTCCATAGACATTACAAATATACAAGCATTTTGCACTTTTGGTGGTAAAAGCACCCAAACCTTTCAAATAGAATTGCCCAACATTTGTACTCCTGGTGCTTGTGGTGTAGAAAGTCCCAATATCCAGTCACAGACAGGGTTGCAAGATCTAGCAGTCTGAAGCATACACCCAAGTTCAAATGCAAATATTCTTCCGAAGCGGATGGGCAACACTGGAGGCATCAATACACTGAGCTTTTAAATGCAGATCACCTGTAGAATCCAGATCCCAATTTTTATGCAAATACTCAAAGCCCCAAACAAAAGTTTCTGTCAGTCAAGATTATCAGAGGAAGCCGGCCACTTATTTACATTTAAAAGACATGTTTCCTGGATAGAAATGATAGACTGCAGTCACTGGCTTGATGCAATGACTTTGGTTAATACCTAACCGGCATGTATAATGAATATTCAACCCCAAAATACAATATAAAAATGTATTGTTTTCTTATATCTCTTCGATTTGGGTAAAGCATTTCTTGGAAATACGTTTCAATATTGCTGTTCATATGGTAACTCGAGCTTGTATATTGTTATATTTTGAGTGCCTAAACGGATGCCAGCACAAAGGCCTTAACGTTTTGAAAATCAATTGAATTCTCGTTGTAGCATTCGAGCATTGAAACTGAGCTCAATATATGGTATTCCTTGTGTATTGTTCATTTAATGCGTAGGATAGTTCATTCCATATAAAATATATTAACGGTATATAAAATATATTTTATCAAATTGAAGGTAGTATTATGGCCAGCTAATTCCATGATATTTGAGGGGGTGATGTAGGGGCAACGTTTTGAAACTTGTGTCATAAGAAAGAGTCTCTTCTTTTGTGTATTCTGCATGAATATAGTAATGTCATACATCAAAAAGTTCCTTGTGCCACGGAGAATCTCACCATAACATGCTTGACTTGCAGATGATGTATCTACATAAATAAAAGTCCACAAAAACAATTGAGGTACATAAATATTAAACACATAATATTGAAAAGCAGTTAAGAAAATTCTGTATAATATGTGCTACAACAAAGACTATCTTAGATATGAAAATTGTTTTGGGAAGTATTTTTAAATATTTTTTTTACTTTATCAGTAATTGGCTTAGTCTAGAAATTTTGTGTACCTGACATGTGGATCAAATCACAGATATGTGTCAATTGGCAATTAATTATGCGGCTTCTTTTTGAACCAGGCACAACCAGAACAGGCTATGAATGAATGAACCACAAGATGCAGTTGGGGATGGAATAGAACGAATTCAGGGCATTTCACTCATTGACTGCACAATCTGGTTTAGAAGTATTAGCTTTTCAAAGCTAACACAGGTTGGTGACAGGGGTGTGATACACCACCTGTCTTGGGTCCATACAGCTTTAACTGTCCTTCATATTGATTGACACGAATTATCATTGCCTTGGACAATTATTTTGACAGAGTAAATGGTGAAACAATCTTTTAAAAATACTTTCCGGTGGAATTTTCTTTTCTGACATAGTGTTTGTTGCAGCAGTGATTTCATACAATTTTTAGAACCATCTCTCAAGAGTGTGTGTTTAATTTTTTTATTGACCTCTGCTGGCAGTGCCGGGACGTTTTGTTTTCTGTAATTATATTCTCCAATTTACATTATTTGTTCAAAGGGGTGTCATATTCACATTCATCAAGGTTTGGGGAAGATATTGGCATATGATATTGGCCATCAATTGTATTGCCTATTTAGTAATCAGATTACCTGTGATTCTATGAAAAAGGCTAGCTGAACATATGTCATCCCTTAAAAATACTTTATAATAAAATTTTCTTTTCTGACACAGTCTTTGTTGTAGCCGTGATTTCATATAATTTTAGAAGCATCTTTCACGAGTGTGTGTTTATTCCTTAACGACTTCTGCTGACAATGCTGAGATGCTTTGTTTCTGTAATTATATTCTCCAATTTATATTATCTGTCCAAAGGGGTGTCATATTCAAATTCAGCAAGGTTTGGGGAACGTTTTGGTACATGATACTAACCACCAACTGTATTTCCTATTTATTAATCAGATCACCCGTGATTGTATGAAAAAAGGGTAGTTGAGCATATAACACCCCCTTAATTATGTAGCTTCGTTTAGAACCAGGCACAATCAGAACAGGCTGTGAATGCATATTTCCTGGTATCCAAATTATTCCTTACATAACTACTGATATGTTTGGTGTATGGTTTCAGAGGTACGTTTGCCAGATCAATTGGTCTATATGTGGGGCATGAAGGAGTGACAACAATAGGCGTGAACTTGACATCTGCTGGACCTCAATCAACGATCTCGATCAACGAGAACAAAACGATATATTTTGAGGATATCAACTGTGAATGTTTCATCGAGTGGGATGAGAAAATGTCAATTTTCTCACCCCCGAGATGAAATATTTATGGTGTTCGTCAAGAAACAGTTGATTTTCTTTTATTACATACTTTGTGATGAGATGAACACTTCTTATTCTTTACAACTGTCTTGATCTACAGAAAATCACCGAAAAACACACTCTCTACCCAGCGAAAGATCGCTTCATTTCGGAACGACATAATTACGCGATTGTATATAGTTCACATTTAGATGGGACAATCTTGTTTTCTTGTCCACTCAAACGTGCTGACAAGGTACAGGTCCTTTTAGACAACAACAGAATGCGACCCCATTAAATTTTGCCCGTGGGACTAAATATAGAATTTCATGCAGGCCAACACGTGTACAATATTCGATGCTCACAAACCACGAGACATTGTCAGTAGCAATGTTCAATGCTACTTGGTCCAACGGGCAAAATTTGACGGGGTCGCTCTCTGAAAGGACTCTTATCTGATCACCACCTTTGGGTGAATGACATGGCTTCGTTGTTGACAGCTCTCGATCCATTTCGTTCTCTGCCGCATTTCGAGTGCAAGTAAGTGTTTGTAATAGTAAAACCCGTAGAAACCATATGTTATTGATAGTGAGGATTGAGACGAGTGAATTTAATTTGAATATATTCACTAATTTCCCTGCCTAAAAAGAAATTGCCGCGCTGAATTGAGGGATGGCCAAATTCTAAAGCCCTGTCATGACAAGTGATTTCCAGTCTCGCTTTTCAAATTATCTAATACTGGTACCGTATAAATGCTTAATCTCCTACATTTTATTACCTGTTATATATTTTTAAATCAATCAAAATACTGTGGAAAATACCCTCTTGATGCCACTCAAAATTAAAGCTTGTTTCCGATTAACACAAACTGGGATACAACAGTCTTTAATTAGGATTTTTTGTTAAATTAGACCAAAAAAAACTTGTCTGAACACAAACAACATTTTAGCCTGTTCTGTGTATTTTATTAGGCACAAGAAATAAACAGTTTGTTTATCATCCGTGCTCCAGAAAAGACCATGCTTGTTAGCTCATTGTAGCTTTAATAATTGTAGATTTTTAATGAGATAATGATAAACAACTGATTTTTTGCTTCACTGTTTTACAAACAGGATCTGTTTGTTTTTATGATTGCCATCATTGAGTTATTGAGGAGCACTGTAGGTAGAGGATAACCGAAAAACCCCAGACATTTTTCACATCACTTTGCTAAACACTGGAAACATCACAGAAAATATTTTTCGTTTTCAGGAACGATAGCTCCCCCAATATATTTTCGCTATCGCTAAGGCTAGACGGCTGAAGATTACCACACTATATCTTTGGGTCAAGCTCTACAAGATAAAATCCAAGATGGCAGCCATGATGACGTCACTGTGACAAAGCGCATTTTTGGACGATTTTTCGGTCAGAATTTTTCGAATTTTTTATTTTTGTTTTTTTCTTCTCAAATGATAAATTAGTAAATAATAATCTGATATGAAATAAAATAACCCATTTACCCATTTGTCCATGCAGAAAAGCAAAATTGTTGAAGAAATATGGCGAAAACATCACTTTTCAGCTACCCCACATGGCCGTCATTTTGAATTTACCCATGATCCTCTGCTCGGGGGGTCATGCAAATAGGCTCAAAATGACCCCAAAATGATAATCTAAAAAGTCGATTGCAGCTCTCAATTTTTCGTTGTTCCGGAGATAGGAACAAAAAACCAACAGTGGGGCGAAAAGTAACTCCCCAGCAGGGTTAACTGCAACAATGATATTGATATTCTGCTGCTCCATAAAATTATAAAAATTAACAATGAAACCTGTGAATACCAACACCTAAGTTTTAAGTATTTTGAACCTTGAAAAACCACAACCCTGCCAACACTGATCAGTATACACAGGTTTCAAGGTCATAGTTTATTTTATGTAGCCAAATGGAACTGTACCTGTACGGATTACAAGCGTCTAATCCGTCATCCATAATTCAGCCGTCGTCCATTAGAGAATATCCGCGTCCATAATCCAAAGACCTATTCCATATTCCATATAACAGTATTAGCACCAAATTCAAAAAGACAATCGTAGTATACATAAACATAGGCTTGTTTCCTGCAAGAGAGAATCGGTCAACAGTTTTCAATGATGCCGGCAAGACGTCAACTTTTGTCAAATCTGCTCCAACTTTCATCTCTTTCATAATACCATATAGTTTGTTTATCTCCATGGCGGATGCTTTGTACTAGGCCTGGCTTGGGGTGGGGTGGGGTACATTGATTGATAGGTAGAAAGAGCTGTCAAGGGTATTGAACTTTTGACAATGCTTCGATTTGTACAGAAGGTGAAGGCCAACTGGCCAACTTTGGCATTTCAGGGGTGCTGTAAACTCGTGGTTTGTTCAAGTTAACATTTCGTGGATTTACACCTGTGCGAGTTTTTGTTTGCCTCTCCTGGCTGTATTGCATGTAACGTTCTCCGTCTTCTTCCTTCAGTGTTATGTCCCCCTACATCAAGTCGCGAGATTCCTTCCCAGTCCTGATGCCGAAATGTACACAGTTGGTGGGCCACATTGAGAGCAGGAGGGAATTTGGATTATCAGGCCCTATTAAACTTATTGACGTCCATTAACTTCTGAATGCCTTCCTCCGACATTCATTACATTGGATCAGCTGTAAATGGTTTGTTTCCTTTTCCAGTGGACTTCAGTTGCTTCTGTTCTGATTTCAGTACCTCCCTACATCTGTTGAATTATATATCAGTCACACAATATTTCTCCTTCTTCAGATGTTCGTCAATTTATTGTAGGTATGACCTTAATGTCGATGATTTATACTCACTTCCGTCCTTCTTTCTCACTGACAGCATGGAACTGGCAATTTAATTATCCAGTTCTTGTGGAGGAATCAGTTCTAGTTCACGGCTCTCCTTGAAAAGTGACATATCACCTTTTGTTTTTCTTTCGGTGTTTTCATTTTTCTGGGTCCTCAAGAATTCCTCCACATCATCCACAGTAAATGTGTTGAAACGCCCATTATTTGTAGAGTCTAATAGCTGAGAATCTATTTCGTCTAGGCTCTCGTCATCACTGAAAGTGTCCAGCCCTCCACACTGACAAGAAATGCATCCATTTTGACAACAGTGAGTATAGCAGAGATTGAGCAGAGTGCCTAGTGGTGAGTATTGTGCTGATTCGAGGGAAATAATTCATGTTGAGTGCGTAAAAGTAGTTCCGGCAATATGGCATCAACAGTGATGATATTTTTCATATCGTCACTGTTGACGATATGAACAATAATGATATCAACTATACAACTGATAGTTTTCCCTATCTCATCACAAAGTATGTAATAAATATATATATATGGCAACCTAAAATATGTATTTATAAATCATTCGCGGATTTGTTTTGCGGATATAGGATTAAAATATTACGAAACTCAACGCTTAATTCATGTTCCTTTTCAATGAATTTATATATCCGGCTGCTAAATACCAAATATTTGTAAATAAATAGATTAATCGGAAAGTGGCAAACGGTGCCTTATACAGATGTACCAATATCCGCATTATCGCATAAACCCATATACCAATATTGATTACCAATATCCGGATTATCGCATAAAACCACATACCACTATTGATCACCAATATCTGCATTATCGCATAAACCCATATACCAATATTGATCACCAATATCCGCATTATCGCATAAACCCATATACCAATGTTGATCAGCAATATTTGCATTATCGCATAAACCCATATACCAATATTGATCACCAATATGCGCATTATTGCATAAACCGATATACCAATATTGATCAGCGTTATCAGTGTTCCCTTTTTCAATAACTACTCCTCCAGAGGAAAGAGTACCATATGGACATGACAAACGGAGAAAAAATATGTAAGTGGAAGCACTCCTATCTCTCACCTTCTTGGATTCCAGGACGCAGACCGGAGAACGAATTTCATCCCATGTAAAGTTGTCTCTTCTGTGAATGTGGAGAAATTTTCGGAAAATTGATTTCTAGTTTCCTTCTCGGGACGAACAGTAACATCTGCTCCGCTCATCGCGAATGATTCCTTATGTGAACGGCTTAATGTTGAAAAGACAATATCCAGGCGTAAATCAAGTGTTATGACACCGCCATCAGCATAGAAGATAGAAGATCAAGACGGACAGATGACGGATCTTAATTTTCATTCTTAAATGTCTACATCACAACGTAAACTCTATCCACATGAATCTTCTGGGGTAGCTATTCACTATTTCGATAGCACCCTCCATATCTAGGTCTGGATACGCTGTACCACTGTGCCATTATTTAATGGACTGTTCAAAGTAACATCCAATGGACGGGCGGCGATGCAGCGTGCTTCGGTGTCGCCAGAGACCAGCCGTGTTTACAATAAGCATGCGCTGAAGAACGATCCCATTGGTGTCATTAAGGGAAGGTCACCTATAGGCGTCTCTCTCGGAGAGGTAATGGGATCACGAATGTGATTCGACACTCCTAATAATTACGACTGGTATTGTAGTTATGCCAAAGCGATATTTTCTCAGAAGATGCATGGCTAGTGATGATGTTCCAGTTATTGCCTGTGCACAACTGCCGTTGGTGACGTGTTCCCCAACTTGTGACTCCAATTTTCCCACGTGAAATCTTGGAAGGCATCCATGGCAATTTTATTGATTTACTTTCTCATTTATGAAGACAATCAGAGTAAATGCAAAAATAATCGCTGATACCGCGCGTGCTGTATTGCATGCGTGTTATGTCGATGGGCAGACGCTAAGTTCTTGACGGATTATTAATTCACAGAGCACGACAAATTTGCGTGCAAAGTTTCAGTCTAGTAAGTTTATCTCTCTGATCAGTATTTTCCCTACAATTCATGTGGATTCATAGAAACTGTAGTGAAGCGTTTTGCAGTCGCATAATGAAAAACTGATTACGTTGGCGTGTATATTTTCGTGTCTTCGATTTATTGTGTGTTTTCATGCTCTTGTATAATGTAATCAACCAGTTCGATATTATGTCAACAGGATTGAATAATGATATGGCAAATACAGATCGACACAAATATAACTCTTCAAATATCGGAATATTGAGAATGGTGAGATCAATTTTGAGTGCTTTCGGGTTACATTAATGTATATAATCTGATAATCATTTTCAAATCACATGAAACATAATTTTCAAGTTTTCGAGATGAATTTACTAGTGCTTTATTTATCGTTTGGAGGACCAAAGTTTTATGGATGGTTCTGATATTTTGAAGTGTCTACTTTTCATTTCTGGTTGATGACAGCCAGAACGAGTGTGTGTTCAGACGAGAAACCGCATGTTCCGAGAATGTGCACGGTTCATATAGCTACTTACATTACCTAATTTCTGCTTAATCTTTCGTAATCAGCTAAAAATTGGAAAATCACATAAAGTGCTTCTCATTTTTCTGCTAGTCAGAATATCAGTATAAATTCACCTAAAGGAAGCTACTGGAAGGTATATAGGCAAGCATTTTTGAGTTTCAATATCTTTTAAGTCGACGTACAACATTTTCTATATCAAGTTCCATAATATTACATTGTTTAAAACCAATAGTCAAGTCCATAGGAATTCAAGAGCCTACGAAGAAATGCAGTCCAGATGCTACAGGTCAAAGTATTAGAATATACCTCAAACACCATAGGGTCCTGATTTTCCAATATGTGCGCCCGAAACTGGAGCATACGTTTTAAAATATCAACTTTTAAGGGGCGTCTACCCAATTCCGCTATACATGCATTTGTTACACTTTCTCTGTGAACATCGAGTAACTCTTTCATGAATTTCAAGTGCAAATGTTCAAATTCATAATAAAGCAGTTTTGCAGACCTCAAAACCACACAGTAAGACTGGCTTTATGATAGAATAAAACATTTTTTCAAACAGTTTAAACTGTAAGCCATGATCAAGTAATTCTTTCAATTTAAAGAAAAGCCTTACGACTTTTATTCGAAGATTTTCAATGGTCAGAGAAAAGTTTTTCAGTACTATGCCCAAGTATGTCCAATGTTTGTCGACTATTATTTGCGATTTAACAGTATTAATTGAAAGTTTCGATTTGTCACAAAAGCTTCTAAAAAATTAAGCCTGTCGAGCTGACTTTGTAAACTTTCAGGTGTAGATGATGACCATCTGCATTGCATAATATGTTGACAACTGATGAGTCATTGAGACACAGTTTACCAAGAGAATCATGTTGGATATCGGTAATTCAGTCATTGAGTTATTGAAGAGTATAAGGGAGAGAGAACATTTCACTC
The DNA here is from genome assembly GCA_036873755.1 of Hanleya hanleyi. NCBI lineage: Eukaryota > Metazoa > Mollusca > Polyplacophora > Lepidopleurida > Hanleyidae > Hanleya > Hanleya hanleyi. The sequence goes on along the minus strand of JAVTVY010020000.1, from coordinate 35,478 downwards.
CCCGACAGCCATCAGTCCAGACCGTGACAAAGGCTTCGTTCAGATCACTAATCCCGAGGAATAATTTTCTTTTGGTGGAAATCTCATGGTCAATAATATTTTTGGAGGTTAGATTGTGCGACAACTTTCCGTAAAATCAATTTGATTTTTATGAACGATCTCATTTTCTTTACAGTATGTTTAAAGTCTATTCAATATTATCTTATAGAACATTTTGCCCAAATTGCTCAAAAGAGTGATACACCAATAGTACCAACACTTGTCCTTTTTGAGCAGAGGGAATGACGAACCCCTTATCACAGTCTTATCCCTAGATTGGTCAGGAATGATTTTTGTATGCATTTCCACCCCCGTCCCCGGCTCGCATGGGACTCGACCAATTTTCAGCATTAGAATGCTAAGCTGGTGTTATCCTAAAATTACAGTGTGTAGATCTCAGACTGTGACATCGTTTATCTGCGTTGTTAGTGTTTGACATCCATTGGAACTAAACAGATTGAGTAGTACGACTGTATCCACCAATGGTGTCATACATGTAGGGCAATGACATGGCTGTCCAATCACATCTGGTTATTAAAGGTGAACTGTAAAGCTTTTAATTTTTTTGCCAAAATGTTACTTACATACATCTTGTGTTATGTGACATAACTGTTATATGATTCTGGAGCGAATAATTTTGCTAAATTGTACTAATAACAATATTAAAGTTATCCTCTTATAAATCCGTATTGAAAACTTACATCGCTCGTCTCTCTTCACCTGTAGAACGTTGTGATGTTATAGAGGTTTCATTAGTTAATGTATCATGTTATATGACTTCATTCCACGTCGGATGAGAGTGAGGACCACTATAACGTCATTACATCTAAAAACAATGAGAGACAATCGATGACTTCTTCGAGAGTTTTGACTCTCATTTTCTGGTAATATAATTTTCGACTTAGTAGAGTCATGTGACGCAGTCAGTATGTCGGCACCTCTTCCCACTTCCCTTATATGTGTTGTAATATGGTTGCTTTTGAGTCACCAGACGTCGTCAGTTTTTCCCACCTCTTGCATATCGCTCCAATTTAGTACCTTACCTATTTGCCCTGTGACCTTTTTCGGAGTTCGATGATTTCCCACAGAGTTATGGCCCTTTTATCCCATCACTCGATAATTTCTTGTCTGAATCATATCTCTTCGAAACAGACATGGAAGATGCTCAGAACCTTGCAGATGTGCACTGTCTGTTTTTGTTTTTCACATTTCGATGATTTTGCACAGTTAGACCCTTTATTCCGGCAGTCAATAGTTCCTTGTCGGGACGATATATTGGTAATACTATTTGAAGGACACCATCCAAACTGACATGGAAGATGCTTAGTATATTGCCGATGTGCACTGTCAGATTTATTATCCATTTCCATGAATTCCCGCAGAGTTATGTTCATTTGTCGTTCGTTCGCGACAATTTCTCGTCCAGTCCATATCTCTGTTAATATTTGATGGACAGCTCCAAAACGTACACGGAAGATGCTCAGTACCTCGCCAGTGTGCGCTGTCAGTTTTTAATCCCTTATATGATTTCACACAGATTTATGGTCTTTTATCCAATTCAAGAAGTTCTTGTCCAGTCCATATCTCGGTTACCGAAACTCAGATGAAAGATTCTAAGTACCTTGTAGATGTGCTCTAATACGGTTTGTTTGGCTGTTTCGATGATTCCCCACCGAGTTATGGCCCTTCGTCCAGTTCGTCAAGATTTTTTTGTTTGGCCCGTGTTCTGGTTAATGTTTGATGGACAACTATATGGAACATGCTTAGTGTCTTGCAGATGTGTATGATACAGTTCTTTTCTTCATTCTAATCATTTGTGCCACAATTATTGCATTAATTTACACCTACGAGTGCTCATTCACCCCCAAGGCTCATTCACCCCCATGGGTTAGTTTATAGGCATAGGGAGATCGCGTGCCCTTTCTATACTACTCATTGCGCACTACTCATCGCGCATGCACAGTCAACCCATTCTACTGTAGGGTGCAGGCCTGGCCCATGGAATCTCAGGCAGCGAAAAATCCAGGGCTCTCGCCCCACCCTATCCCGCGCCACACCTTTTGGGATAGGGAGATCGCGTACCCTTTCTGTTCTACTACTCATCGCGCATGCGCAGTCAACCCATTCTACTGTAGGGCGCAAGCCTGGTCCATGGAATCTCAGCTAGCGAAAACCCCAGGTCACTCACCCCACCCTATCCCGCGGCACATCTATGCGACACGCTGTGCAGTGAGTAAAGCGGAGGAGGAGTCGGACACGCCACGGATTATACTAGGGAGATGTCTGCCAACAGGTATTGCATCATTCTGTTCAGGGTTATTACTTCTTGAACAAGTTACTTGCTTCATGTGTAGTACATTCTTGATGTGCCTTAAATGTCCAAACTCATAATTATTGTACTTTTCCCCCAGCCTTCACATGAATAAATAATTGCCCAGACTGTAAGCCTATATTTATATTTAGAATGTTTGGAATTTTTTTTTGTTATATGCTAGTACCTCAACGAAGGCTGATCCCCAGTGTTCAAAATCCTTCTCTTTCATTCAACCATGTGTATGTTGTCATATACAAGCATAATCTGATTGATCAATTCACCTCTTAGGTGCTTTATTATGTTATATTCTAAATAATATATTTTCGGTTGAAATCTTTGTGCAATTTGGTAAAACATGTTGAATATTATTATACATGCTTGTATGCATTTAACACATATCATAGTAGGCATATAACATGTTACAGTTTTGTTTGAACTCTTGTACTTGTGCTTTTATTATGAGATGACATTGATAACATAATTGTTAGCATTTTACACTATAATGAGTATGTAAAAGCAATGGCACAGTTCCACAGTTAATAATCTACTATATGAAGGTGTTGACAAGATTTTGTGGAGAACAGTGTTTGGGACTTCAAATCTAACTAACTAGCAGCCCTTCAACACTTGGGATTATTTGGTGACATATTCTGAATGGATACACTTGATGGTGGGACCTCCTTATTCCATGTAACACTAATAAATAACACTAATAAATTTTATAAAATATATTACTTCTATCTTGTATTGTGCTAGGATGTGAACATAGTCGACTTCTACATTCATTTAGTTATTGCAGGATGTGATTAAAATACCCAAAGTTAGAACAACCCGATATAATTTATCTGGGTTCAAGCACAAAATCGGCATTTAAAAAGCCAAATGGACCTGGCTCTCAGAGGGTTTATCACATCACAGAGAAAATAAAATATTGTACTATGTTAAAATAAAAGGAACCAGAGTTTCGGTTCTGACTGATCATAACCTAGACGGACATAGTCAACGTCAGCTGTACCTTGCCGCTAAGGGACACAGGATTAGTTTCACAGGTGCGGAGGGCTACCGAAAAGAAACTCTGAAAGTGGTGCGCGCATGAGGCGCTTGCGCATGTCGGTTTCCTTTTGCTCGACGAGGGAGAAGGTGGGCAGATCATGGAAGCGTTTCCTCGGCTTTAGTCTGGAAGCCTGACACTGTCTTTGAACATATCCGCCCCTAGCCAAATTGAACACAGCGTTAGTCCGAATCGGAATAATCAAGTTTGAAGCACTCGGACTAGTATAACATGGACACGTTATGGAATTTTCGATCTTCATGACGACAAGGGCTTGTGCGCGATCTTAAGGTGTTGTAACGCAAGGTCGTCTGTTGATTCCATAAAACCCAGATAATAGCTTCCAGTTCCGGCTTACGAGATTTCTCGAAGACTTGATAGCCTCTTTAAATGAGACAGGATACAACAACGACAGAGTCGATGTCTGCTGAATATTAAGCCGATTTATTGTAAATTCATTCCACCTACTTAGGAATGATCGGCGGTATTTGGCAGGCAGACCAACGCAGCTTCATTAACATCAGACTATTTGTAAATGTCTTTCAGAACTGGAGAGGGTACCTATATCATCGAGCCATGATGTTGAATTAGTCTGCCTGTACGCACCGGTCATTTCTTTTTATACAATGCTAGTACATTACAGGGTCAAACTGACTCGTCAAACCTTCGGTGCAGTTTAGACTTCCCGCTCGGCTATCTGTCGGCTATAATTTGAAATTATATAACTGTTTCTCACAAATAGCTGTGTTCGCAGATGTTCACAATAACTGACCTAAAGGGTCATGAAATAGAATCTCGGAAATAGTTTTGTCAAACACATCATAATATTGTAAGGTTGCATGCACACAAATTATATAAAATTGGTAGATGAAAAGTCGACCTTTATGCAATTGTATGGTGGCTAAGAAATTCCATATTTCACACATCCCGCAGAAATGGAAGATGAATGATACTATCGGAGAATTTAGTTCATTCATCTCAAAGTACAAAAACATGCATAACTCATTAAAATGATATCCAAATTGAATAGTCCGTATACTTAGCTGAGTTCATTATCCGCAATATCAGTCAAATATCGTAAACAATTATTCAGTTACCATAATCCATAGTTCATAGCGTAAGGTCATAATTCCATATTTACCAAAATGTATCAATGAAGATACTGTAGGTATGTGATACAACATGCCAGTCACACGACAAGTGTGCACATGTCAAAATAATGTGCCCAAAACATGACACAATGTCAAAACCATTGCTGGAAAATCCTTAGAGTACCGTAGCTTCAAATCAAAATAATTTTGTCAAAACAAAACAAAATACATGTAGAACAGGATATAACTACATTAAAATGTCAAAACAGTTAAACAAAAAATAAACAAAAGAGAAACACAATAAGAAGAGGGGAAGAAATGGTGCTAGAAACTGCATGAGTGATCAATCCAGCCGCAACCAATACGCCAGAACTTGACCTCAAGTGAGAGTACGTTTCATGCATGAAAACGCACACCCACTGGCAAGAGTTATGAAAGAAAGAAAAAACAAAAACATTACAAAGGAGGATACAGAGATGGAATAACATGATCACGTGGAGCAGTCTCCGGAGCACTGTCCACATTTGCGTACACTTCGCCATCCATAAGATTGTTTGCGAATCGTGTGTCTCCATTATTGCGGATCGATATCCAGTACTTTACCGGATTCTGTTCGGCCTTCATCCGGCGGAGAACTGACTCGAGAAATCTGATGAATTACAGGTTTTCTTACCACTTCTGAAACAGATATTGCCTGGGCTTACAAAATATATAGGTATGTATAACTTACGTATCATCCAAGAGGTGTGGTGGATCTGAAATTTTGAACAAGTCGTTCATCACATGACTCGAACATGGCGAGTTACGTTGGGGTTACGTCGGTAGACTTTAGCTGATTGGCTGACGAATTCACGTGGTATTGATTTCTGGAAATTCCCTCGTGTAGTTGCCGAAAGTAGGCTGAAAATGGATACACACGATCCCAGGGTCAGTCTTACCGCGTATAGATGACCGAGATGGTTACAGGTTGTACTGTCCAGTGGCCATGTCATGCATTACAATGTCAACGGGAGAAACAGGCTGACGTACAATGAAGGTCTGTGAACAAAATTGAGAACAATGTTTATACAGATTATAACGTGTACAAAAGATATACAAAATCGCGGCAAGGGTACCCAGCAAAACCATGGTAAAAGAAATATATGTCAAAATGTCATTCACTGACACGTCAATTATCATATCGTCAAGGTCAGCTAACGGCTGCAAGGGAACATGCACCACTTTACTCAATGCCTGGCAAGGAGTGGCTTTCAACCGGGCAATAATTCTGGTAACAATCAAGAGTCTGGGAATAGCAAAGGTCAGGCATTTGAACCCTATCTGCAAGAAATGAGAATTCTTTAGAATAGAGAGTAGCAGACTCTACTTTCCAGCCCACACCAGTAAAAACACATATACCGGGATGGAGCAGGTAAACACCGTAAGTAAATGAATGGACATCAGCGGGCCGTGCGGCACAATGCACGAACACATCTTCACCAAATGTTTGCAAAACAAATTGACTAGTAGAGAGCTCAAACAATTTGCTCGAAGAATCATTAATTTGAAATAATCGCACATGCAAGCGGTATTAGAACTATTCGTTAACACACTCATAATGCAGGGAATATGTTCTTGTTGCATTTGCGCACTACCATAGCATACTCGAGGAGAACGACCCACACACCAGGTCGGGACAAAATACCATCCAGTCTCTGTGTCCAGTCCAATATGACCCGCCGCAAAGACAATTTTTGCATAATGTCCAGGCTCTTCTAAAGGCATAGCCCAGGATTGCAAACCATATTCAACGTAAGCGCCATCGTCAATTAATGGGAGAGTGGCCGCGTAGGAAAGCGTTCCAAAGTGGACGCACCAATACATTGCGGTAATACCATTTGTATGAAAAAATGAGATGAACACCCACCGGTAGAAGCCGTCGCATCGCCCGAAGTTGACAGGGTGGAAGCAAATCCTCCGTTAGACGGCCTAACCCCAAAGAGCCACTTGGTGTCGATAGTGCAACTGAGCCTCCGCAAAAGACTGCAAGGTCAATTCTAACGCGTCAACGACATGCCCGAAACGTAGTAACAATATGAGTCGTTGTCCTTCAGTCCGAGCTTCATTGTCATCATCAACAAGAATATCAATAAAAAGTAATATTAGCAACAGTAGCAGACAGTCTGTTTAGTTGGTCACGATTGACCCCTATTTCATCAAAGGCTTTGTTGACATGTGAGGCTAGTTCATTAGAATAGTGAACAATTGATTTCGTTTCTGCTCGTGCTGATTGAATTATTCGGCGCAGGTCATCGACCTCATGTGACGTGGCGAGCCCAAAGGCAAAGGCTGCAAAATCCAGTAATCCTCTTCGTTGCCTGCCATCAGTATCAACGGAATGAACCATAGTAAGTTGCTGAATGGTTCGGCGAATATGCCTTAAGCGATAGAACCAACTAACTATATCATCAGGGTGAATTTCGTCCTCTCGTACAGATGCATTAATGGCCGTCTCGAATCCATTACACGTTGAAGGAATGTTGGAGGTATCTCTGGGGCTGTGATAGTAACTACCACAGACCACTCTGCTTTAACGAGAGATATCGGACGACCGCGGAGAACAAACACACCATCTGAAAGGCGTCTGTCAGATCCGATCCCTCAGAGTCATTGTCCTCTATCTCTTCATTCATTAGCTCGGGACCCTCGCTAAGATCCTCCCCTATCTGGTCATCCATTGGCTCTGACGTATCTGGGATACCACCGACCTGAATTGTGTCATCATGAAGGACGTCGTCCCCATGACGAGCCACAGGCTGAGCGGCGCCGTCAGTCAACGGTAGTGACCGCTGTGGAGGCGGTTCTACGGAGGGGGGAGGAGCCGGGTGACTTTCATGTCGTTCTTCGGCTTGAACCAGACTACGCTGAGTCCCAGCAGCAGGATTGCGTATGAACCGAGGATCCATCCCATCCCAAACGATTTGGGGGTCAACGACGCGCAACTTACTGATATTCACCACTTTTCGCTTCCCTGAACGGGAGTGACGGATATGTGCAACTGGGCCATTTATCCGGGTTATCTCATACTGGGGGTCACAATGAGATGTAAGTTTACGTGGACTACGGAATCACCTGTCTTGAACTTACCTGCGTTAGCTCGCCTATTTATCTGAGCACGGTGATATCGTCGTGACTTTTCCGTTGCCACCTTGGTACGTTGTAAGACATTATCTAATATTGTAAGTCTGTCATCTAAATCTTGAGATGCACCAACAGGAAGTGAAAGCGGAAGCCGTGCACGCCGGCCATAGGTCAGAAAGAATGGCGTACAATCGGTCGAGACATGTACAGTATTACGGTACGCCATGAGTGCCGCTGGCTTCTCAGACTCCCAACGTCTAGATTGGTTATTCACTAACTTCTGAATTATATTCTTAAAGGTCTGGTTGAACCTTTCTGTCTTGTAATTGATCTGAGGATGGTACGGTGTGGTTCTACGGTGCTCAATACCAACTGCTTTGAACTTTCTTCGAATTGAGGCAGCATTGGAATCTTTACCTAAATCGGTAATCACTATCCCAGATATACCATGGCGTGTACAAAGAATTTTCCCTCAACACATTTAGAAGTTTTTGCGGGAATAGCATATGCTTCAGCCCATGCAGTATGGTGGTCAATAATAACCAAAATGTACACATTTGCCGTAGGAGAGCGAGTCATTGGGCTATCAAATCCATGCCTACTATATGTCTCCAAGGTATTGCGCAAGTGGCATTTCGGTGTACCGTGGACGAGTCTAAGCCCGTCTATTAACTTGACACCTCGGACAGGTGCCAATGAATGAAGTGACATCTCTGCGCATGTCACGCCACACAAAACTATCTCGAATTAGACATAGCGTCTTGTGTAACCCTTGGTGACCAGAGCGCTCATGAGCCTGTTTAAATACACGCTGCCTGAAAGCTGAGGGCAAGACTATTCTGGAATATTCTGCTTTCGATGGACGTTTAGTAGAGTACAGTTCCCCATCATGTATTGTATAATCATCTGGGACATTCCTTAGAAAATCCCCATACTCATTCTCCTGCTGTTGACGTAATTCGACTACGTCAATGTCATGTGCATCAAGAGGCATGTAAGGTAGTACCTCATCATCTGACTCTGGAATAACGTAATCACCAGTGTGAAAGGTCGCCACTTCCGGAGGGCGTCGGAGACGTGAAGCATATCTGCCCTGGTGTTTTTGGAACCTTTAATGTATTCTATTTTACATCCATATTCAGCAATAAGTGCAACCCATCTCTGGACTTTTGTGTTCTTGGCCCCACATACGAAAAGACTCTTCAAGGGTTTGTGGTCGGTATAAACTACAAATTCAGCCCCATACAAATATGGCCGCAGCTTCAAAGCATATACACAACTGCATGAGTTTCTTTTTCTATGACTGTCCATTGCAACTGACCATCCTTCAATGTCGAGGATACATACTGAATAACCCTTTCTACACCATCGTCACCCTCCTGGACCAAACTACCACCTACTTCGTAGCTAGGCGCATCTGTGTATAGCTTGTATGGTCTTTGTAGATCAGGATAGACTAAAACTATGTCAAAACACAATATACTTTTCAGTCTGTCAAAGGCTGTCTGTTGGTCAAGTCTCCAATAAAAACGTGCATTTTTCCGTGTCAATTCCGTGTCAATGTCAAGAGTGGACCTACTATAGAGGCATACTGTGGTACACACGACCGATAATAACCAGTCATGCCGAGCGAGGATCTAACCTCACTCAATGAAGTGGGCGGTGACATACTACGTATAACTTCTATCTTTTGACTTTGTGGCGAAATACCATTGGCTGATATATGGTAGCCGAAAAGGTCGACTGAATCGGCCGCAAAGACATACTTTTTGCGCTTAATCTGAAGATTGTATGCCTGAAGGCGTTTGAACACAAGTTCCAGAGGGTAAGCATGCTGTTGTGCATCTGTTGAGTAGATCACAATGTCGTCTACATAAACAAGCACAAATTTGCCCACATAATCTCTGAAAACGTCATTCATCGCCCTCTGGAAAACTTCCCCCGAATTACAGAACCCGAATGGCATGACTGACCATTCCCACAGATCTTCCGAACAAATAAAGGCCGTTTTCTCCATATCTTTTTCAGCCATGGGTATTTGCCAATAACCACTTTTGAGGTCAAGAGTTGAGAAAATGCTACTACCACTAAGAGAATAAAAAATGTCAGAAATCAATTGTAAAGGAAAACTATCTTTACGTACAATGGAGTTCAACCTACGATAGTCAATGCAAAATCTTATGTTACCGTCTTTCTTGGGTACCAGGGTGATTGGTGAAGCCCAAGATGAGGGGGTGAATGTCGTATCACACCTGCGTCCAACATCTCTTGGATCTGTTCCTTGACAACATGTTGTTTCTTCAGTGGCAGTCTATAGGCCCGTTGTTTGATCGGTGGATGATCTCTTGTAGGTATAGTACACTTGACCTGGGGGTGTCTTCCTGCTCCAGGTTTCTTGACAATGTCAAATAGGTCATGGTATTTCTCAAGTACACAGTCAATTGATTTATAAACCGTAGTCTCTTTAACCGTGGAGGATCCAACCCCCCATGCCAAATCGCACTGTTTCGAATTGGTAAGTTTTGTAAAACCACCGCATTTTGGCTGTTTCATAGTCAAGACGCGCACATCCAAGACCGAGCGCGTCGGAATCTAAGACACACTGATGCAGCATCTCTGGTACAACAGTAACTGGAACAGGACTAGCATCTTCAAACTTCACCTCAGTCTGCCCAAGAACCTTCAATGGCGTCTCGTTGATGGCGTATATAGTACCAGTTCTTCTTCACTGAACATAATATTGACGCAGAGGCAGATTTTAACCCTAATAATGATAATGACACCTATTTGGCCGATTTCGAAAATATATGTTTTAATCCTTTAAACCTAAATTTCCAGGAAAACTAGCAACAATATCACTGATGACACGGAAGAAGAAATTTCCCACTGGAACCAAATTAGCTCCCAGCAGTCCAGTTATTATTATGAAGACAGCTTCAAATCACACATTGAATTCAATAATCTATCTCTACTGACGCTAACACATGATCTGTCTTCCATATTAACGCACGAAGCCTAAAACACTTTATTGAAATTATCGAACTTCTACAAGACTTAAATTATCGCTTTACAGCAATTGGAATATCTGAGAGTTGGCTTGACCCTGCTACCGGAGAACTATATGCCATTCCCGGCTATAAACCATTTCCGCTATCTAGAAATAATCGAATGGGGGGTGGAGTTATACCTTATATTAGGGACGATATCTTGAAATGCACGATTAGGGATGATCTAACACATACCGATGATAATAATATATTATCAGTACACTGTGGTGATCTGTTACCGTGTATCTGCCCGAGTTCGATGAGGCTGCTTGCCGTATCGCCCGAGCCCGCATGTACTGATGATATGTTTATCATATACCTCTTTGTTACGATAAAATCTGCGGTAAATTATGAAAGAAACCAAGTCGAACTACTTCGCGAGAGTTTAGTTTTTGGTGTATGGGATGCCCGGCTCATTATACGATTTTCTGCTCTAAATCGCTGCGCGCACGTGCGAAAAGAAAATGTCGAGCAGATTGCAGTTGGACTGTGCTGTGTCAAACGAAATCCATGAATTACAATAAATGAAGCCCGTCTCCAGTACTACACATTTTGCAAGTTGGAATTGCTACAGTATCTGTTAGCCGCTGCTTCATGTAGGCGCTGCTTTTCCAGTTTTCCGAAATCAAATCGTCAAGGTACCGGGTTTTTTGTTGTTTTTTTCGAATGCAACTTTCGCAACACCGAACAACATCAACTAATCAGTCAGCCATAGTTGTGTACATTGGAGCATAATTTTAATGGTATACCGAAACACTGACACTCCTTTCAGATATTGGACAAGATAATGGATCAGAGTAAGCACGGCGATGGATTGCTTTTCGAATGTTTGCAATTTGTTGTTGAAAATGAACAGATTGCCAGGTAGCTTAGAAAACATATCACATATCTCTATGAGACGACACATATTTGACAATCGCCTTTTCTGCGTCTAAAGGCCAATTGTCAAATATTTAGCAGAAGGCCGATTGTCAAATATTTTGTTCATAGATATGATTTCAAAGCTAATTGCCAGGCATTACTAACGGTTCATACAAGATAAACAAATTAATTGCTTCAATTTCAAATCAAAGTCAAACTCTTAAATAATATTAATTTTAACCTTTTATTTTAACACTGATAACTGGAAGTTTTGTATGGAATGACACTGGCAAAACTTTTCTTTTATGTTGCTATGTATCATTTAAAAAAAAATGGTGTCAACTTATGCTTTAAACATATATACACATGGATACAAGCCACACTGCTGGCTATGAATAAATTGCAGTGTACATGTACATGTAATAAAAGCGAAGTCTCCAAACTGTCGGTGTAGGAGTAATTTGCCCTTGCCCGCTAGTAGGCGCTGGAGTCGGGGAACAAAATGTTGACTGGAAAACATGTAAAGAGATAGGGCGGCCTGAAATAATGCAATAAATTGAGCAAACGGCATTTCCAATAATTTCAAAATTGAGCTGGGCGCATGACAGATCACCCTTGTCAATGTAATATTTTATATTTGCACATATTCACGTTCAAGACGACATTTTCTATTGTAACGCCGACATTATATAAGGCGAAATGACATTTGTTAACTTCTACGTCTTGATGCAGTCGTCGTATCCGAATGTCGAATGACGTCACAATACAACGTTGCTACAAGAGCGATACATTGTATAGGATTTTGTCCTACCCGACTCAAACGCCCACTGGCGGACAGGAGCAAATATTCTTACCGTTACAGTTTGGAGACTTCCGTATTGATTACACACCTTAAAATTGAGGTGTACAATCTCAGTGTTTTGGTAATGAAGTTCAACAATGGGGCTTGCCAGCCGAAACAAAATTCCACAGAGGATGCAGCTATACTATTAGTATCAGGTAAGAAGACGTTTAATTATATGTCACAAAGGCCATGCGTCACAAAAAGAAACTATACGTCATAAAAGGAGCGACTGTGAGGAAGCGATGCATTTGTGACATCGCATCATGGCGCCATTTTACCTCATACTACAGCTGCCCCCTCTATTGGTCGGCACGCCCCATTTATGCGAGTGATGTACAGCTTACCTATTATTCAGGTATTTAGGCGAGGTAAGTGCAACTTGTCACGGCCAGCATCGAGCCAATAATGGGTATACGTTATTACAATATATATCAATTATACATAAAAACAGCATACATTATTAATATTAACTACCAGTAATTTATTAGGCCTATGTGATGGTGTCGTGTAATTCGATTCATTTTTAATATTTGTCAATTGAAAAATAATTACAAACGCTATGTAGTCTACAAAATTCAACAATATTTTACTTTGTCATGCCTGCCAATATATGTGGTGATGAAAATCCAGTATTGCAGTGCAAATCACCATCACCAGAACTAAATTACAAATTTCCGAATATATAATATACATAAAGGCCCATTTCCACAGCACGCGTCGCGACAACCACAACTGCACACCACAACCTTTTGCAGTTTGGCGCATTTCCACAGCACGCGTTATGACAGCGACACTTCCGCCATTCCAGCCATTCAACGGAAGGGATTTCCCTCAACCTAGCTGGGCCAACGATTTCTATCTCCTCCGATTGGTCGGTAGTTCAGCAACAACACGTTGAAATACCCTGGTTCTAATTTTGTTGCTCGTCAAAAATGTGGTTCTGATATCGCCGCGACTGACGCGTGCTGTTCATATTCAGAACCATCGTACTTCCGAATGGGCAGGATAAATGAACCCAAGTAGTTGTTGTGTTCCACTGGTGGGATGGTCTCCACATTCCTGTTCTCAAACCGAGGAGAAGACTGGATGAGTCTCTATTTCATATGTACTATTTAATAATAATAAAATGATCTTTAATAAATATATTGATAAGTAAATAAAAAAAATGAAAAAAAAAAAAAAAAATGAAAAACTTATTTTTGAAATAGAGACTGGACGATTTGATGGGGTTCGTCATATATAGATTCCATCTGGAGGCGTGGTTAGTCTGGATGATTGACATGTTTTTACCTTCGGTCGCAATATTTGTATCAAATTTATTCTAACGCCAAACTGTGACGTGGCAGTAACGTCATTCCCATTGTTGGGGTCATGGTAGTAACGTCATTCTCATTGTTGACATCACATGAATGCATTGCTTCCAGCGTGCGTATATGAACGGACCAATCAAATCCTTTGAGTTGGAGGCGGGGTCAGAATACAGAGTTTTCATTGGTGACAAAAAATGCACAGTATATTGTGAATTTTTTCTTGCAAAGTTAGCTCCCTTGTGACGTTCCGTCCAGTCCCTGTTTCAAGCATTTCTTAATAGACAGAGTTACTTCCTTTTGTTCCCCTTTTAAAATACATTATGAAACAGGGACTGAGTTCAGTCGAACCGAGGAGTTGTCTTAAGCTACCCATCTTCACAAGTCCAGGTAAATCCTAAATCCTTGCAGAGGGTTTACCTGGACATTTTTGGTGATTCGAATGAGTTCTTGAGTCGATGCCTCTATTACACAATCTCGTACATTTTATCCCCCGCACTTGTTTTGAATTAGCATGTCGGTATCCCCAGCCTGCGGGTTTTGCTCTGACTTCCGATGTCGATTTCCGCTTGACATCAAAGCAGTTTGGCCCGCGATGAAATTGAAATCTGTCACATTTCATACCTCGCAGCGAATTGGCCTAATCGACCAGCTTAGCGCGTTCACTGATTGGGTTGATTCAGAGGAAACCCCGTCATCTATTTATATCCAGAACTCGTACGGTTAACTAACCAAGCCAGTGTATCGATTCCAATAGATCGATCGATATACTGGCTCGCGAGGATGTAAGCTACCTGGTGAATACATTCATTACACTCCCTGTTTTCCGCACTGCATTTTTATTTTGCATATTTTTAATAAAGTCAGCATGATCTTGACTTTCTTCGATAAATATCGGTTGCTTTGACCTCTGGATTCCACTTTCAGTGTATGGTTGTTGGAAAATATCTATGTCACTATTACTTGTATCACTTTCGTTATCAGGGGATGCAAGTGTAACTTGCAGGGCAATCTGTTAGTTGAGCTGGTGGGAGGGGACACGTTGTTTCACTTTCACACATGATTTGACTTTGAGTTTGATCCAAAGCCATGACAAGGATGTTGTCGCTGTTGGTTGAAGTTTCACTGTCCGGCCAGAAACCTAAATCAAAATTTGGACGTTCAGAGTCTGAATTTGTACCAAACAGGCCATTATTGCGTCATCACAAACTGACACATTCCTATCGGGAATTTCCTCTGCCAAGACGACCACTGACGTCACACAGTACAGTAGGCCACGAATATAGGTCAATAATGCAATAACGACAATAGGAAAGTTAATAACATTAAACAGGAACAAACTATATATACATGAACGACAGCAACAACTGGAAAACGGTGAAATCGAGCAGCTATATAGGCAATGGTAGAGCTAGAGTTGGCGACGAAGCGAAGATTAATAATTTTGGATGTACGGTGGCAGACGACATTGTTCTCTATTATTTATTTAGTCTGCTTGTGTTTCTGTGTTGTTTTTTATATGTGATGTTTACTCACTAAAAATGAGCAAACCGCAAGTTTTGAGTGTATGCAATGTGAGTTTTGGTTTAGATTCTGTGCTGTTTTTGATGACCTAGATAATTTCGCATCTATGTCAGGGAGGGGTTTCCCACTGTCACATTCCAGGGCATTGAGGTCACGGTCAAAAGTAGTCCGCCTAACTTTCAATTGACACGAGAGGGCAATACAAGCACGAGAGGGCGATACGGAAACGGAAAACAAGTCTGTATCGCTATCCTAACCTGCATAGGTATATGATAACGGAGAATATGAGTCACTCTTCGTCGAGGTCACAATACCACTTATACTTTAGGTATAATTTACAGACCCCCTGGTAAAAATGGTAACGCAACCTAACAATCTCTTTTCAGAGACAAACTTGATAATGCAAACTGGACACCAATTACAGAAGAATGCACAAATGTAGGTGAGGCCTTGACGATCTTCCTCGACAAACTAACTATCTGTGACGAATGCTTTCTGACCCTAACCAAAACTATAAATACGCGAAAAATATACAAGCCATGGATAACTCACGGTATTATCAGCTCTATTCATGAAAAATAAGTCATACAGAAAATATCTTACAAATAAAAGTGCTGAAACCTCGACACATTACAAATTATATAGAAACAAACTCAACCATACCCTAAGGATTGCTAAGAAAAAATACTATGAAGAAAAATTTAATGAGCACAATAATAATATCAAGCAAACATGGAGCACTATTAACGAACTCATGGCACGGAGAAAACGCAGCTCCCTCCCAAATAATTTTATCATCAACGGGCAAGAAACCTCTAACTCATCAGTGATAGCCAACCACTTTAATGACTATTTTTGTACTATCGCCTCTGAACTAACAGACAAAATCCCATGTTCCAACTCTGATTTTAAATCATTCCTCGGGCCTAAATTCTCCCACAGCTTTGTTTTAACCCCTACTACCCCGGACAAAGTAATACAAGTGATTGCTGGCTTAAAAAGTGGCCCAGCTGGCTGAGACGGCATCCGTTTGTCACTCCTTAAACCCATCTCTAGTCGCATAGATGCAACTTTATCACACCTTGTTAATTTATCATTCAAGCTAGGAGAAATTCACAATGTATTGAAGATGGCTAAAGTCACACCTGTGTTCAAATCTGGTGATAAAAATTTAACTAGCAACTATAGACCTATATCGGTACTGCCCTGCCTTAGTAAAGTCTTTGAAAAACTGTCAGAATGACCTCATTCTTGGATGCTCACAATATCATCTGTTCGAACCAGTTTGGCTTCCGGGCTAACCATTCCACATGCGACGCAGTACGTTCGCTCTATGACAAATTAATTGAAGCAAAAGAAGAGAAGAAATTTAGTGTTGCCCTATTCCTTGATTTATCTAAGGAGTTTGGCACGATTAATCACGAATTTCTTCTCTCCAAACTCACACACTATGGATTTAACAGAACAGCCAATGACTGGCTTCGTAGCTACTTGTCTGATCGATGCCAATGTATATCTTATAATAATACCTTCTCCTCATATAACGCCATAACATGCGGTGTTCCACAGGGCTCTATCTTGGGTCCTCTCCTTTTTGTGATTTACGTTAATGACATTCATAACGCATCTGACTTACTGGATATTCTCCTTTTCGCTGATGACACTAGTGCTGTTTATTCTGACTATAATCGAGAACACCTATTCGAAAACATGTCCAATGAACTCGCCAAACTTCACGACTGGTTGTCGTGCAATTTACTATCCTTAAACATAAAACATTCACAGTATATGATCATAAAATCAAACCGGTGCGCCACACACATCACATCTAAGCTTACCCTCGACGGCATTGAACTCGAAAGCGTTACAACCTTTAAATTTCTAGGAATCCTGTTCAACGATAAACTAACGTGGCATTCACACATTGATTCTTTATGCTTAAAGTTATCCAGAAATATTGGCATTATCAATAATATTAAGCATTGTATCAATCGGAAGACATTAATTATGTTATATTACTCTTTATTCTATTCCTATATCGCATACGGTAACATGGTCTGGGCCAATACATATCCAACACATCTTCAACCATTAGTTATCTTACAAAAGCGGCTTATTCGCATCATTTCTTCCAGTTCCCGATACGCCAATACTGAAAATCTATTTCCAGAACTGAGCATCCACCCGTTACCTAAAGTGAATGACTACCTAGTTCTTAATTTTGCACACAAAGTATTCTATCATTCGGTTTTTCTTCCATCCAGCGCGCAAAGTTACTTCACCAAACTATCAACTGTACATCATTACCCCACCAGGCAAGTGAATTTGAATCTGTAAAGATCATTTTACAAGTCACAACTTTCTTTCTACTCTACTAAAACAAAAGGATCACGCATTTGGAATTCTCTTCCATCCAATTTGAAATCCTGTCCTTCGAAATCACTATTCAAATCCCGCTTAAAGATTTTTTTGTTGGCACACTAACTTAGCTGCCTGCCGCTCGTATCCTAAAGTCTGCCTCTACGTCAATTTTTGGTACCCCATCTTTATTCTGTTCATGACTTCATGACACTGTATATCAGCACGTTCTGTATATACGCTTTGTAAGTTACAAACTCGTGTATTAGCGTATATTCATCTCTCCAGCTCTTAAATAACTCCTATATATAATCATCGACTGCTACCTTTGAGGCTATATATATGTATGATTTATTCACCGCCTCTAAGCTCAAAGCATCTATATGTCATTATACTTCTTACCTATTCTTACCATTTATGCCGTTTTACATATGTATATATTCACGTACTCATTCGGAATAGATCAAGCCCTCTGAGGTTTTACTCTCGCCACATATGCGGCCATCAACTCTAAAATATATCACTATTCTTATACTATACTGCTGTACATATATGGTGAATAAACTCAATTCAAAGGGCCAACTATTTAAACCCCATCAACGGAGACATGGCAGCCATGGTTGGCGAAAGTTTAATAGTTCGATGATTCACGATCATATCACTTTAAATTACTTAGTGGGTTTAACTAACACACCCAATAGTATACATAGCTTACGTACAGTTCTGTATGCGTTACCTCTGAGAGCTTTAGATCAAATAGCCAGAGATATACAACAATCTGCGTCTTCAGGAAATATAATGCCATCAAAAATCATTAAAGTATGTCAAGATATAGCGTATTTTCGGTTGTATCGTCCAGTGAACATAATCGAAACATCTCAAGATCGGCTTTTCTTGAAACTCAACTACTTAGATAAAGGACTGGGCATCATTAATTTACCTCGAAACCTGAATGATCCAGAGGTACGCAACGCTGTGCCAAACTATTTTAAGTTCCCAGAACCTCCTTGCATTTCATATAAGTACACTAAATCTATAGCCACCAAAATATTCAATTACTCCAATGCTGTCCAGGAGTTTGACTGGAACTTATATACGTCAGGAGGCTATAGTTGTGATTGTGAATCGTCGAACTTTATCTATACACCATGCAAACATATTGTGACTGGTGACCTTGATGTGGTGAGTGATAAGGATCTGAAATTACTCCTGATGAAAGGACCTAAATATAGAGAGCCAAGAAGAATAAATCTGAAGGCCGACCAGAAGATAGTCTTGTCTGCATTTGAACAGTACGTTATTGATTGGTCTAAGCGAGAAAAAGTTGAATCTACATTACTCGCTGATTGGCTGGACCTCACCAAGAGCAAGGTCGTTGAAACAATCCGCCATATTGACAGAAGTACTCTTCCCCAAGCAAAACAAGTACTGAGAAACCTCAATTCGCAAGAAGTTCTAGCAAATCTCCAGAGTAAATTCGTCATAGTCCCAGCAGACAAAGCTCGGAATAATATAATATTCATATGTAAATATTACTATTACCAGGTGCTGGTTAAAGAATTGAGTGTAGACATATCTTCATCAAATACGTCTACTTACTCCCAAACTGCATTTACTCTGCAAGATTTATTTAACAATCACAAAAAGTTTCTCAGGGAAAGAGGTATTTGTCTTTCAACCAATCATAACGACATACCAAAACTATACTGGACTCCCAAAATGCATAAATCACGATACAAAGCTAGATTCATAGCTGGTTCCAGAAGCTGCACCATCAAGCTTCTTTCAACCCTATTGACGATGGCCCTTCATGAGGCAAAAGCATTTTGGGAAAGGTATTGCGCCATTATTTCTAAGAACTCTGGCGTTGAATGTATGTGGATATTGAAAAACTCAAAATGTTTTACGGAAGAACTTGAGGCTAAAGGTCACATACCGTACAGACATGTATCCACATGGGATTTCTCGACTCTCTATGCTACAATCCCTCATCAGGACCTTATTGACCGTCTAAGTTCATTAATAGTATCTGTGTTCAAGAAAACTGATCGTAGATATATTAATGTCGGAAGCCATAAAGCATTCTTTAGCTCTACTACATACAAGAGATATCATTCATGGGATGTTTCTTTGTTTATAGAGTTGCTTGAATTTCTCATTAAAAATATCTATGTGAAATTTGGCACACAATATATCAGCAGCATATAGGTATTCCAATGGGTACTAATTGTGCACCCCTGTTGGCTGACCTGTATCTGTTCTCTTATGAATAGGACTATATGCAGGCGCTTTCAAAAACCGATCTATTCAAAGCCCGTTCCTTCTCATTTATCAAACGCTATATAGACGATCTTCTCGCTGTGGATAACCGCTATAAAAATGAGGCAGTGAAGGATATATATCCACCTTCACTGGATTTGAAGGAAACTACAGATAGCCCTACAGTCACATCATATTTAGATCTATACCTCTATAAAAATGAAGCGGGCATTCTCTCTCGTCGACTTTATGACAAGAGAGATGATTACAATTTCGACATCGTAAACTATCCCTTTCTGGACAGGAATATTCCAGTGGGACCTACATATGGCGTATACATATTTCGCTTAGTAGCATTTGCTAGATTCTGTGTTAAATGTGACGATTTTAATCAACGTCACAAAACACTGGTGCAGAAACTTTTGCCTTTTTGAATTTGGTGCTAATACTGTTATATAGAAAATGGAATAGGTCTTTGGATTATGGACGCGGATAATCTCTCATGGACGACGGCTGGATTATGAATGACGGACTAGACGCTTGTAACGTGCTGACAACCGTTGCCACACATCTTTTCTTAACAAAGTTTTACATGCGCCTGTATCAACGAGAGCTGTCACTGTTCTGCCTTGTAGATTTAACTGGGCCGAGAACCTGCCCGTGACATTGGCAGTCTTGGCCCCCATCCGTTTCCCGATTGATTCTGAATGAAATTGTTTCGAAAGCTTACTTGCCTCTAGAGGTTGTCATGGGCCACGTGCACTTGGAGATTCCTGCGACCGTGAACAGCGCGTGGTCTTCCTGGTAGGTAGGTTCTGCAGTTGGCCTGAATGTGATTCGGCTGACCGCACCGGAAACACACTGGCCTTGAAACTTGCACGCCTTGAAATCGTTGACGTTGTCCCTGATTGCTACTTCTCCAGCGATGATGTGATGTACACGCGCCTGCGCAGTCTGTGTATGCTGGGGCGGTACACTCATCTGCCGGGTGACTTCGTCCCGCAAACGCCGAATCTCCGCCGCGATTGCACGACTCTGTACACAATCTTCCTGACGTGAGGGGTTGCTAGCGCCTTGTGCCTCATTTTCTGTGTTTTGTGACGACCCGACTTCCATAGGTTCATGTTCCGTAGTCATATTCATGTTCTCCAACAGTTCTGCACTGGCCGTCTGTTCATCGACGTACTTCATGGCCTCGTCCAAATCTGTAGCATGTCTTGTCATTACTATTTTCTTTGCCAGTGTTTTGTTGAAAAGGGAACGGACGTGTGCTCGTAACATTAACCGTTTAGCATCATCCGATACAGCAGGATAAGCTCGCCTGGAAAGTTCCTTACACCGTCGATTAAAAGCACTGATTGCTTCTCTGGGTTTCTGGACAATAGTGTCAAGCTCACATTTCAATCGTTCATCTTCATGAGCGGACACAAATTGAGTAGTCACGTGAGTACGTATGTCACACCACGTTGTAGATTCTATATTTTTGTCACTGAGAAAGTGTTCAATCTCTCTATGGAGTGATCCGAGGGAGGTCCATGCCGCTATTTGAGCCGGCCCCCCTCTGACTCTTTGTAAGGCTTGAAGTGTCACGGTGCAATCATCCAGCCACTCTCTCACCTCACTTGGAGACAAAGCATCACCCTTTTGAATAGAAGAAATGTGGTCCTTTAACTGTTCTCTCTGCAATTGACGATTGTCCTTGGCCTGAATATCAGTTCGCAGATAGTCCATGCCTTGAGCAATGGCCTGGAGTTCCTGCACTTTCACTGGCTCAGCCATTTTGTCCAAAAGTTAGTACTCTCAGTGTCCTCGGTCGATCATCTGAAGCTGTCATCTCATGATGTTGTAGTTATACCCCCCTCCCCAAATTATCCTGGCAAGCTCGCCATTATGGAATTTTCGGTCTTCAAGACGACAAAAGCTTGTGCGCGATCTTAATGTGTTATAACGCAAGGGCGTCTATTGACTCGGGTGATGATGTCCATAAAACCCAGATAATAGATTCCAGTTCTGGCTTACGAGATTTCTCGAAGACTTGATAGCCTCTTTAAATGAGACATGTCTGCTGAATATTAAGCCGATTTATTGTAAATTCATTCTACTTAGAAATGATCGGCGGTATTTGGCAGGCAGACCAACACAGCTTCATTAACATCAGACCATTTGTAAATGTCTTTCAAAACTGGAGATGGTACCTCTATCATCGAGGTATGATGTTGAATTAGTCTGCCTGTACGCACCGGTCAGTTCTTTTTATACAATGCTAGTACATTACAAGGGTCAAATTGACTCGTCAAACCTTCGGTGCAGTTTAGACTTCCCGCTCGGCTATCTGTCTCATTATCTCAACACGCACATCAAATTCAGGACAATTCAGTGCAGTTACATAGCTATGCAATGTTAAACCATATAAATTGAAATAATATAAATGTTTCTCACAAATAGCTGTGTTCGCAGACGTTCACAATAACTGACCTGAAGGGTCATGAAATAGAATCTCGGAAATAGTTTTGTCAAAACACATCATAATATAGTAAGGCTGCATGCACACAAATTATATAAAATTGGTAAATGAAAAGTCGATCTTTATGCAATTGTATGGTGGCTAAGAAATTCCATATTTCACCACGTGTTTTGCAGGCAGCATATTCATCTTGATCAGTTGTCATTTCCGGTATGACGTTAGTCAAATACACTTCACATGACACGCTATATTGTTAATTTCATCTCGGAAACGACTTCAACATTCCAACTTCATTTGGATGACGGGTGGGTGTCTGTTGCTACTAACATTGATTGCAAAGAGGAACGATATGTCCGTATGTCGAAATTGGCTTGTATTGGGGTATGTGTGAGTGTAATTTCGCGGCATTGTTTAGCACGTTTATCAGGTCCCATAACGCTATGTTCGCAATAGCTAATCTGCCCCCAAGTCCGGGTAGTACCGGAACATCATGTTATCCGCTTCGAGGAAAGGCACTACATCAAAGTTGTACCATACAAGAAAATCCTGAAAAATCTGCATGCATTCACAGACCCACAACTCGTTCAACGTAGAGGGTCTCGGGTGGTGCTGCCTCTTTCATGTCATCCTAGAATGTGGCTCGGAGTGGCAGTTGGGTTTCTTGCAGGTGGTCGAAAAGGGTCATGTATGTGTAGGGAAAGTAGCATTTGGCCTGGGTACAGTCATACGTTTTTACCCACTGGTCATAACTGTAGTTGATGCCAGGTACATTTGTACGTCTAGAAACCTGAGCTTGGCGGAGGAGAGGGCCACGTGGTCGTTGGTTTGGCGAGGTAGGGGTGCAGAAAGGCTTAAACGAGATGGAGATCGTAGCATCCCGAGTTGAACCCCATCACAGGCATTTGGTTCAAATACGCCAGAAAGCGGAGCTGCAGTGTCTGGGCATACACCTTCGGAGAGGTAATGTGTGGCGGAGCGTCGTCGTTGTCCTTGTTGTCTTCCTCAGTGTCATCAGTGCAATAGGGGCACCAAGGTAATCCAGGAAAGACTGGAAGGTTGCTTGACTCATGTTCCGTAAGTAGGTCTCCATCATCCGCGTAAACAGTTCGTGCGGATCTCTAGTAGATACAAAACTGCGGATCTCTAGTAGACACAAGACAAACTCGATTGCGAATTTACCTGCATGGGACATCTTTCACACTCAGTAAAATCCCCTCACAATCTCGGGGATTTGACTCGGTGTGAAAGACGTCTCAGCGGTAAATTAGTACAAAACAAATACCGATAGGAAGGATTTAAATCCAATTCTAACCAACACATTATTGGAAATGAACGAATTAATCGACAAGAGCTGTTTGGAAATGGTTTCAATCTTGATGCGGCTGATGTGTTCAACTCCCGCCGCAAACCTGTGTTGCCTGGCTAGCACGTGCGGCAGAGTTAGTAGTGCAAGCAAGCGAGAATGACTTTACAGGGGTCACGAAACAGCAGAAAATAAATACTATTAAGGGCTGTCTGGATTTCTAGGATTACGAAGAAATATTGGTAAGGAGATGACAGAGCTGGCAGCTTCGCCCGGACCTATAATGTCTCGTGCTCGCCATGATTACCGTGAATGACCATAGGGTGAGCAAGATGAGCGTTGTCTGAAAAGACCGGACCATTTTGTGAACAACAAGCCGAAAGAAAGTGAATGAAAAAATATATAATATTTTCAGTGTAGACTAGAAGAGCATTTTACGGCGAGATTTTGGTTTTGTCATTCGGCTTCTATACAGTATATTGAGGGGAAAAGTTCTTGCGGGGAGGTAAACGTGATCACTCCATTATGAACAGAGGATTTTCTGTAGAGTAGTAAAACTGACGGGCTCTAAAATTTTGCCATATTTTTAACATGTGTTTGAACACGACACACAAGACACAGAGATTAGAATCACTCTCAATGTTATATGACGTTTGTTCCATTGAGTTTAGTGGACGCTGAATCCATGGGTTCCAGGGTGAATTGAAGTCCGACACCGTGACATACGGGAAATATCATTGTTGCACGCGACATCAGTTCATTCATAGGCTAGTTCTTCAAGGTGTGCTGTGGAAGATGCCTGGGTATTTCGTTTGATGATGCCCTCACTGACTTCATTGTGACATCAAACGTCTGGGAGC
Organism: Hanleya hanleyi; assembly: GCA_036873755.1. NCBI lineage: Eukaryota > Metazoa > Mollusca > Polyplacophora > Lepidopleurida > Hanleyidae > Hanleya > Hanleya hanleyi. Next base: position 11,036 of record JAVTVY010020000.1, on the reverse strand, counting down.
TGTTTACGCACTTTTTGACATTGCTGGTAACTGTTGGACTGGTCATACCAGTTCATGAAGATGCAAGAGAGATGCCGATAATCTCCTCTGGTGGAGGTTAACCTTCATGGTGGTGTCGTACCGCTCAGGTGATCGATGCAGCGGGTGGGTCAACAGCTGAGGATTGTCATTTTCAGAATTCCTGCTTTACTGCTAGGAAAAGTAGGGAGAAACTATCTTATTTCACATCGGATTATATTTAATAAATTATTATGTTTTTTTTCGTGAAGATACCACAAAATAGAAAAATCGACCAACAAATAACTTTTGTGAAAATGACGGCACTGTGACGTCATCAAAACGGTCATCTTTGATTTTATGGTAAAAGTTGACCTAGGGGTATAGTACCGGTATGAACAGTTTCAGCTTCCTACCTAGAGGGGTAAGAAAAATATTTAGGTAAGAAAAATATTTAGGAGCGGAGGGAGGGGAGCGAAATGGCTCCCCCAGACCTGGACTCGCCCGAAAATGCCCGGGCCAAGTGACAGAGTGAAAACGGACTAACAACGGTCTGATTTTGTAGACTGAACGACATCAACAGCGGAGGCGCAGATCTTGGTGGCGTTGAACACGATATGCCTTTGTCGCGGTACCATCCTTATCCACAACATTCTACAGTCTCCAAATTGTTTTGGAGCTGCGCTCCACCACCTTTTCTAAACCTGACAAATCAAGATGTCCCACGCTACAACATTGTAATGCTTGTATAATCTTCAGCCACTAATTGTCTGGTACAACCAGTACATTAGAGAGCAAATCCGTGTGGGTTTGAGTAAATACAGGCTAACAAAGACTAATTTACTCTCCATACCCATTGGGATAAACGAGTTTCATATGATGTAAACAATGAAGATTAATGGATAGCAAATATAGATCGACACAAAATAAACTGGTTTGAATACTCGAGTGGATGTCATTAAACAGATTGATTTTGAGTACTTTCTACTTCCATTGTTCCGTTATTACTATTAGATATTCACTGGTGAAAGGGTCACTTTATTTGATAAATCTTCTTTTATTCGGCCTCTATCTATAATCATTGGAATTCGCATAAAACAAATGATTCCAAGTGAATTCCTTAAGGAGACACCGATAACACGTTACCGTTATTGCGATGAACAAGTAATGGTATGACAAATGCAGTTGGTGTGGATAGGTCTGACTTCAGCGTTATCGTTTATTGTAACCTAACTCCTGCCTAATTACGTTTAACCCAGGGCTAGGGGTCGTATGAACCCCATTTACTTCAAGATCTTAATGGTGTTCATATGAACAATCACAATCAAAGCGTGACTGGGATACGCCATTCTCTAGATGACATTTTTTAGAAAAATCATATGGATTAAGAATGCTGATCAGCGATACAGATTTGATAACTGCATGAAACATCATGATGTCTTGCCGGCATCACTGAAAACTGTTGACCGCTTCTCCCTTGCAGGAAACTAGCCTATGTTCATGTATAATCTGAACAGAATAAGTTCATTTGGTAACGTTATTTGCCAGCTTTCCACCATGTCGATAATTATAATACATAAAATATCACCCCAAGTTTTGTTTTGCATGAAATTACCAAAGATGAAATAACCAAGCAAGGAAATATTCCAAGCTGTAGAACATATATCAAATAATTTTTAATCAATTCCAAGTTCAAATTATCTGGAAAATGATGAAATATTCCTGCAGATGTCTTCTGTCGACTTTAGTTATTCAGTTCAGTTGAAAATACGCTTACACTGATATTGTCATAATGATCCCGTCTCGGTTTGCATCGGACCAATATCAGTGGACGAATGTATGTGGTCTCTTAAATGGGGAGTGATACTATCAGCCGCGTGGACATTACGTGGATATAGGTCTATTTGTGTCGCTTTGTTAAATCAATTTCGAATTGGGAACAACAGTTGAACTTGAGAAAGTTAAAGTTGAGTTTTTTCATTAAAGTAATAGTAAACCCTCAGACGAAGTGAAGTTCAAATGAAAGTCAAATTTCAACTGTATCCGAACTGAATGAAACTAGTTTCATCCACTTCTGACTGTATCCAAATATATTTTTACTTCATTTATGTGATTTTTTCGAACCGGGTAGAAAGTACTTGACTTTTTGTATGGTAACTCATAAGTGCAAAGTCAATTTGAATTTTGCATTTAATTTTCTCGATTTTTGTGAAACATGCAAATTGAAACAGTGAGTATGTGTTGTAACTCGAAGTTTACACATCTTAAGCTTGAGTCATGCATTGGAATGTGCATACAAAGTTTAAAATATATGTATTAAGGCAGTGTGACGTCAGCGGACCTAGATATGATTGCAACAGACCACCATAGAATACCATGCTTTATTTGCAGTTTACTCTGTGTAATAAAATCATTAAAAAAACTGACAAAGAATATCTTCTGACACTGTTTGCAATGGTCTTTCATTTCATGGAAACTTTACTTGAGGGTTTACGATCACTTTAAAGTAATTTTGTCATTATAATTTAGAACCATATCTTGTGTAGTTTAAAACCTCCGGGTCCCAGTTAACCTGACACTGGGGGTACTGTTTTACAGTGCTGCCCGATCCAAACTGCCGGCTATTTGCTTGCGTTTAATGATAGCAGACGAACGTGCAAATTCATTCATGAATGCCCATGGCTCTTTCCAGAGATTCTCAGAATCCATCTATAGGATCAGAGTTGTGTCGTCTGCATATTGTAAGAGTTATTTCTATAAAATCTCAAGATAAGTCAAAAGCTCTTTCGAAATTAAGACTAGCAGTCCTGGAATATTAGTTTTTTCTTCATAGCCAGTTAGATCAGACAGAAGTCTAGTGATTTACCCAATAACCCCACCCCGCCCCCCTTTCATGAAACCGTTCGGTACCAGAATAGCGAATCACAAATCAGGCAAGGAACCACGCGCCCAATGCACCTGAAGATGCCATCTGGGCAGATGTATTGTCTAAGGATTAACTTAAATTGTCCGATATTGCAGGAACCACGCGCCAATTCACCTGCGGATGCGAGCTGGGCAGATGTATTGTTCAAGGGTTAAATTAAATTGTCCCAGATTGGAACTTTGATCTCCGATATAAATTACTTTGTATCAGTCATGTGTCAGCCTGCATAAGTTAAACTTCAAAGATAAGTTCCAAACAGTTAAGGCAATTGCAATCGAAATAAAGTGCGGGCGTTTTACATAGGAACACTTACAATTTCTTTTGCTTAATCATTTCCGAAATTGTATGGTATATTGTTTCTTCATTCTTCTATACATTCAGCATCTATAATATGGCCCATTCTTCAGAACGGTGCAAGTCAATATCTAATTCAACTGTGACGACTGGATTGATAATTACATCAGAAATCTAGTACAGACAAGTATCATCTGTAAATAGACGCATATTATTCAAAATACCATTCGTCGGTGAGTCGAATATAAAGCGGTAATAACAGTGGACCTAGTACAGAACCCTGGGGCATGCCCATAATAATCTTCGGGTACCAGATTCACGAGCGTTCGTAACAACTCGCTGATACCGGTCGTCCATATAATTGGCAAACCAGCGTAGTAAATTTCCAATTATTCCCAAACCTTCAGCATTAGATATCAAACCCTTGTTCCACACCCTAGCGAAAGCTTTCGATTATATATAAAATAAGTAGTATACTTCTTACTGTTATCTAAGTCATTCACATTAATATATATTATTAATATATATTATTAATTATATTATTAATATATAAAATATATATCAAGAAGTTGCGTAATCGTTGACGTAGACGGCGGAATCCATGTGGTTTATGCGATATTCTATCGCGAAGGGAATTGTATACAGTTTGGAACATTACCTCTTCTAGCATTGAGTTAACAAAATTGATGTAACATTAGATATGGAATTGGGTGTTTTTGATAGTCAGTTAAAAAAACTTAGCAAATATGGGAGCTAGTATGTCTCTCCCTTGCCTTAGGAGACATCTCTGAAGCCCGACGCCGACCAAGTGCTTCATTTTCTTGCTTCAAACAAATTTACCAGTCACAAACTTCAGCCGGCACAATGATTTGTACAGAGGGCAATCCTCGGGGATGAACGCCCACCAGCAGAAGCTCATCACATACTGGCAAAAATTAAACACAACATGAAGGTAGTAGCAAAATATGCCAGCATCTCAGGGGTGGTGGTGGTATTGGTGGGAAAAGATGTCCGTTAGTTTGGGGCCTGTGTGTGCTTGTACTCTCGGTAGACGGAGGCAGATTGGATATCGGTTAGTTGGGGGGCATGTGTGTGCTTGCAATCTCGGCAGACGGAGACAGACTGGATGCCCGTTAGTTGGGGGCCTGTGTGAGCCTGTACTCTCGGTAGACGAAGGCAGATTGGATATCAGTTAGTTGGGGGCATGTGTGTGCTTGCAATCTCGGCAGACGGAGACAGATTGGATGCCCGTTAGTTTGGGGCCTGTGTGAGTCTGTACTCTCGGTAGACGAAGGCAGATTGGATATCGGTTAGTTGGGGGCATGTGTGTGCTTGCAATCTCGGCAGACGGAGACAGACTGGATGCCCGTTAGTTGGGAGCCTGTGTGAGCCTGTACTCTCGGTAGACGAAGGCAGATTGGATATCGGTTAGTTGGGGGCATGTGTGTGCTTGCAATCTCGGCAGACGGAGACAGACTGGATGCCCGTTAGTTTGGGGCCTGTGTGTGCTTGTACTCTCGGTAGACGAAGGCAGATTGGATATCGGTTAGTTGGGGGCATGTGTGTGCTTGCAATCTCCAAAGACGAGACAGACTGGATGTCCGTTATAGCTGGGGCCGTGCTTGTACTCTCGGTAGACGGAGGCAGATTAGATATCGGTTAGTTGGGTGCCTGTGTGTGGTTGTACTCTCGGTAGACGGAGGCAGATTGGATATCGGTTAGTTGGGGACATGTGTGCAGGGTGTGTGCTTGCAATCTCGGCAGACGAAGACAGACCGGATGTCCGTTAGTTGGAGATATATGTGTGCTTGCAATCTCTAAAGAAGAGACAGACTGGATTCCCGTTATTTCGGGTCCTGTGTGAGCTTGTACCCTCGGTAGACAGAGGCAGATTGGATATCGCTTATAGTTGGGGGCATGTGTGTGCTTGCAATCTCTGAAAACGAGACAGACTGGATGTCCGTTAGTTGGGGACATATGTGAGCTTGCAATCCCACTAGAAGGAGTCTGACTTGAGGTCCGTTAGTTGGGGGCCTGCGAGTGCTTTCAATCTCGTTAGAGTAGCATTAGTGCATGCCAAGATTGCATACTATAGAGAAATAGCCATTCAATATAGTAGCATAATCAATTGGATCACATTCGTAGGAATTGTGGTCACGTAATGGAAAAGGAAAATGGGATAACATTGAACTGGAATTTTTCGAAAAGGATTTACATAGCTTCCACCAATATTCATCACTAACATTCCCAGATTCGATCCTGTTGGATGCGTTTTAGTTTGCAGTTTTCTGTAGAACATTTGACTAATAATTTGGATAATATCGTCGTCACGCTGTACGACTGTATGATTTGTCACAAAACGTGTTTGGTATTTCATTCAAACAGTTATCTAATTTTTGTCAATTGTTCTGACATTCACTATCATACTTGGTGTAGTAAGTTTACCAAAATTGTCTATGTTTTCAGTTATAATTTAGCACCAATCGTCTATTGTAGAGTCCTCTATCATGCCTTCCCACCTTGACATGTCTGGACTGTTACGTATAGCTTCCCAATCGACCTTGTCATAGTTCCATACGTGTCACATGTAAGCTGTCCTTTTAATGATTTGAGAATTGAATTTGCCGAATACGGAATACGAACTGAAATTTATTTAGAGACGTTCTGACATAACAACCACAGAATACACAAAATGGATTTTCTCCCTTATTAATAATTCATGGACTGTATAATTTTGTGAGGATCTGTATTTACCATCCCATCATTTTTTCTTGTTGACATAATTTTATCTTGCGGATATTCTATCGGCCTGGTTGTTTGTTGCATGAACAAGGTGCTTGAACAAACACGATTCAACGAACACTAATTTGCTCGCAAATTTGCTGACTGAACGCAAACCTGTACATCAGTGTTTTTTTACACACACCACATGCCTTCAGAATGTTTCAGTAGAAGTGTGTGTGAAAATCCTCTAACCAAATAACTCGTGTTTCTATGAATCCATGCGAAGTTTGGGGAACATACAATCGCTGAAATGCGCGATCTCTTCCGCTATGATAACTGTGGTAAATATATAATACAAGAACTATGTTGTGTGGCGCACTGAGGGTGACCCCTATTAATAGTGTGATTCGGCGCGGCACTACTTGGGATTAGAGCAAGAAGTAATCATGGCGGCATTGTTTGTAATTGTGTAAATGAATATATGTAGTCCTCATACTTTAACGAGAATAAACCCCTATTATTGTGAATCTATACCTGCTTCCGAGTCTTCACATTTGGCGCTGCGAACAGGGTAATTTTCTAGACAGGAAAATTCTGGGCTGGCTTTGTACCGAGTTAAGTTGTACTACTGAAAAGTTCGGCCATCACTGTTTCCCGCCTGTGTCACTCCGCGCATCAGTTTGTCGTACTGTGTGCATTACTAATCCAATATTTATACACATCATGTTCGAAATCGGAAACGTTCGTCTGTTCCTTGGCGTTAGTCCATTGGCATCATGCGGATTGGCCGGTAGATGGGAAGTTAATGCACATTGGCTTAGATGCATTTCACTAAAGAGAATTTGAAGTAGCGACGGGAGTAGTACGCCCAGCCGCTACCTCAAAATCTGCATGGTGGTAACGTTTAGGTTGTGATGTGGACATTTAAGAACAAAAGATTCGCGATTTGTCATTCTTGATCTCCTGTCATGAAGATAGTGATGTCATAACACTTGTCAGTCTTGGTTTAACCCTACCTGGCCTGGGGGGGGGGGCCAAAATGGCCCCCCTACCAAACTTTCTGCGCTATCTCCGGAACGACAAAAAAACGAAGAGCTGAAAGTTCGTGACTTTATAGATTATTATATTGGGGTCATTTTGAGCCTATTTACATAACCCTTCGAGCAGAGGATCATGGGTAAATTCAAGATGGCGGCCACGTGGGGTCCCAGAAAAATGATGTTTTTGTCATATTTCTTTAAAATTTCTGCTTTTCCGCGATGAAAAGTGGACAAAAACTATTTTCTTTCACAAATTAATCATGCATTTTTTGCTGAGAAATTGCATAAACAAAAAATTCGGAAAATCTGACTGAAAAATCGACCAAAAAATGCCGTTTTTTGAAAATGACGTCACTGTGACGTCATCAAGGCGGCCATCTTGGATTTTTTTACATTTTCTTGTAGAGCTTGAACCAAGGGTATAGTGTGGTATGTTTCAGCTCCCTAGCTCAAGGGGTAAGAAAAATAATTAGGGGGGGGCCATTTCGGCCCCCCCCCCCCAGGCCACAACAGGTCCCAAAAAGCCCAGGCCAGATAGGGTTAAGTCTTTTCAAAATGAAACCGTATTTGCCTAAAGGCGCATTCGTGGATACCGGAGCAGTAGTTACTGTTCGGCCCGATAAGGAGACCAGCAATGAATTTTCAGAGCATTTCTCCAAATTCACGCAGGAGACAACTTTACACGGGATGAAATTCGTTCTTCGATCTGGGTCCTGGAATCCAAGAAGGTGAGAGATAGCGGGTGTTTTCAGTTAGATATGTTTTTCGATGTGTGCCATGTTCATGTGTTAATCGTTCCTCTTAGGGGAGGGGTACTAGCGTATTGAAAACGGAGAGATTCACAACGCCGATCAAACTGGTCGGTAATTCCTAATGTATAACTGCATTTTAACGAAGCACAGGCGATAACACCGACAAACCTGTGTTTTAAGCTTTGGCGTCATATAACCAAACTGTGCAGTTCGACGTAGCCACCCACAAAAACATGGGACACAAGGCGCACTTGAAGCACAAATGTGTGCATCAATTTAGACAGCTATAGGGTGCAGTTGGCGCGCGCCTTATCTGGCTCTCCGATTCTAGCATTGCATGGGCTCAACATGGATGAGGCGAAACTAGGACGAACTCCAAATGTTTAATGGTGCTGAACTATGCCCTATTGGGGCGCATATATGGCACAGCTGGGGCACGACGCACGCAGAATACTAGTATTACTGCCGTATTGCTAAGGTACAGTTAAGGCACAAGTGCGGCGCAAAACAGAATGTAGAAACTGAAGTTGCAAAGAAGGCGAAAGGCACAGAATAAAACTATTCTCAAAATATCAAATGCTAATATAGGCATGACTCTCTGATCTAAATAAGTTTACTTTGCAGATACATATATGTTCACCTACAATGTGCCTTCTTTGTTTGAAACATAAGAAAATAATATGGATTTCATTCAGCTGTTTTAGAAGTACAAGTCTTTCAAGAGATTTTGGCTTGAAAGAGTCATGGCTCCTTTCCCTAGCCATCTGCCCACATCTAGGAAACTTTTGTGGAAGTGTTATTTTCAGAGCAATAGGCCAGAGTACAAATCCTTAAGTTCCAATACTTAAAGAATACGAGGTATGTTTGTTACGAGCAATCATCAATTTACAAGTTAAAGATGTGTCGAAAGCTAATTTTCAATAAATTGAACGTAGTTTAGTCTCTCTTGGAAAGAAATTTGTAGCATAGGCATGCAGCCAAGAACAAAAAGAAAACTAACTCATTCAATTCCTATTTGCAGTTCATGCAGTTTAACCATTAATGTTTTTTGTTCTGGCTGCCTTGGATCACTAGAAAATGAAAATAAAAAATATTTAATGGTCGTCTAGTTGTCACAAATGTGTTTACTTTATTTAATAATGCTTGCTGTGGGTATAAAGTAGCTAAATAGGTTAGACACTGTGCTTGAACCCGCAGGTAGGGTATTTTGCATCGTTGTGGGTTCGAACCCCATTTTTATCATTGATAATGAAATCATTTTCCCCTCCATTTTATATTACTTTTGGCATTTCTCCATCCAGAATAATATGAAAAGAAATACCTTTTACTTGAATGAAGCTTGCGATTAATTATGAAAGATAAATAATTCATGAGCATGTGATCGTTCTAAATATATTTCACGACGGTCAGTGTAAGTATCGGCAACAGTTAAAAAAAGCCCATTGCCGTGTGCCTACAGATTTCTGTACATTTCCCTTTTTTTGTGTGTATGAACTATCAACAAACTGTGAAAAATATCTATTCAGTTCAGATGTTATATTTTCACATGCATTCTAAAATATCGCCGGATTGCCCCGTGTGTAATAATTAGACATGGTCAGGCCAAGCCAGAAGAATTACTGTTGGGCCTGCAGCACGCCTACTACAGAAACAGGGAAACAAAGATAAACAAATACTCCACTCTCTGCAATGATTCATGTCTAAATGATAACCTTATAATAGCGATAATGGAATCAATGTGGACAATCGATAGGTAGACTGACTGATAACCTGTAATGATAGTGAATGAGTATGGTTCATTTAAAAGACACATCATATTTATTCAACCTAGAAAATCTGCAATGGTTGAAGCTGAAGAAGAAAATACATGGAGACCAGTTTTAGAAGTATGAAGTTAAATTTTTCTATTATTTATTTTTAACATTTGAAATCTTTAAAGGTGCGAACACCAAGGACCTCTAACCCGAGCGCACTCTCTGCTCCCGGTGGAGATAGAAATTTCCGTCTAATTCGTACCCTCAAACGACGGAAATTATATATTCTCCACATAATCTCGCAGATCAACCCCCCCCGAGCTACAGTTTAGTGGTTGTGCCGTGTGACTCAAAATCCATCATGTAAGACACATACAATAGGTGACTACATGTGGGGAACCATTCAACCAAGGAGTGAAAAGGACCAAGTATATTGCACGCAAAGTGTTGCCGATTGAAGTTGTCTTAAATGACGGGTCTACCAAGGAAGGGGTAAAGTCCAAGAAACTTTTAAGCTATTTTCAATATCATGAGTAGTATATAGCAAGCGTTAACCCTCCCATTGACCTTTGACCTCATAAATTTGCATATCACGTGACAGAGGTCAAAGGTCAAAGAGTGCACTTGAGTTGACCTGTATCCTTTCATCTCGTCTTTGACCTTGGATCATGTTTAGACGTGTTTGGCTTGGGGTTTTTCCATCACGTGCGCATGTGTATGACGTCACTTCCGGTCTGGGTGAATGGGGCGTGACCTGTGAACATGATAGGACATGTACTGACCTGTCTGTGGGGGTTTTCCCTACAATATGGTTCACCTTCGTATTTTTTCGGTGAAGTGCGAAGGGTACGTCCGTGTCATTTCGGTGAGGTCCGTGGGAACATAATAGGCCATGTACTGACCTGTCTCCCCGAATTGCAACAATGTTGCACGTTCGCAAGGATTGACCTATATCCGGGTCCTTTAGCAATACCATTGGTGGGATGCCGGTACTGACTTGTATTTGGGGTTTTTCCATCACGTGGAGATCAGGTGATAGTTCAAGGTCATATTGAATGGTAGGAAGGCGTGTACTGACCTGTTCATCCGTGGTTTACATCCGGGGACTTATATCCGGGTCCTTTAGCTGTGTGTTCCGGGTACATCCGAGTTACGGGAACAGTCGGGTAGTTACGGAGGTGACCGAAGAGACACGGAGGTGACCGAAGATGTCACGGAGGTGCCCGAAGATACACGGAGGTTACCGAAGATGTCACGGAGGTCAACGAAGAGACACGGAGGTGGCCGAAGATGTCACGGAGGTTACCGAAGAGACACGGAGGTCGCCGAAAAGACACGAATGTCACGGAAAAACGTATAACAGTGGGAATTTTTAATATAAAAAGCGGAACACGGACTTTACCCCTACAATAGGGGAAAACTCCTATCAACCCTGTCCCAAAGGGCGAATATCGGTTCCTGGCTTATCGGGGTCTGCCTATCAAGTCATGGGTGGGTGCATGTAAAATGCGGATTTGTCCCGAAAATATAAAAAGCGGAACACGGACTT